>CAJHQP010000750.1:0-155982 GCA_905132765.1 Moricandia arvensis | reverse complement strand
TTGTGTTGATGATGAGTAAAGATGCAAACTTTCAGTTCTCATTCCTAACTATTCAGTCTTCAACCCTAGTCAATGGACTAACATAACTCATTTGGATTGTTACTTCATAGGGCGATGTTAACGTTGTTCTGTGATTCTCATGTACATGAGGTCGTTTCTTAGTTGTGATTCCATTCAGCTTGTGAGACAAGCCTATTCTTAACTGCTTCTCTATCACTTTTTTTGTAAGCTAAAGCTACTCAACTAAATCTATGTTTGTCGCAGCGAATCTCTCTGAGTGATTAAAATGTTTCTACATAGATTCGCATAGTTCAATTATATGAGATACAGATCTTTTGTCAGGAGAATATCATCATCATTTCTCTTATGTTTTTAATGCCCAAAAAACAAAGAACTGGACCACCAGAGAGGGAGCGACAATGAGAACTGAAAAGGGTTCCTTTCCGAATCTCATTTTGGGAGATTCATACATATTAATATATAAACCAATGTGTATATGATATGATATGTGTGGTTGGTATGGTGGCGATTTGCGTGTAATCTTGTTTGTATGTGTATGAATAATTGAGACATGCGTCATCATGAGTCTCTGCTTTTTTTTTGGGGCCTTTTAATTTTAGCCTTCGGATTCATAGGATAAAAGGAAAAAGGAATCTCATGAACCAAACAAAAAAAAAAGCTGAGAAAAGAAAAATGATATAAATAGTTTTTGTAACTTTAAGATAAGAGTTCTAGAAGAAGAAAATACTCAAAAATAATAATTAAAAGTTTGAGCCAAAAAAACATGAGGATACTCGAATAGACATAAAAAAAAAATTATTATCAAAATAGACTTTAAAGATAAAATTGATAAAAATAAATTTTATAGAAAAATGTAAATATACATTTATATTCTTTAGATTTTTTGGTTAACTAATGTAGATTTAGAGTTTAGAGTTATTTGGTAGGGATTTGGAGATAAGTTTTAAATTTAAAAAAAAAAATCAAAATAAAAAATATCAATTTTGGTCACAATTTTTTAAAAAAAAATTATTTTTATGATATTTAAAAAAAAAAGTATATTTTAGTTGCTCAAAAAATTACCTAGAAATTTATTTATATAAGCATGCGTTATTTGATAAATAAATACATCTTAGGACTATAAAATCAGGAGGAGTCACATCAACATCCTAAATTTACCAGATAATTTACCCGCATTAACTATGGTGATATGGAGATTGGTTGAACAGTAAAACCCAATAATACAAGCATTATCTGAGTCAACTAAAACCACTTATAGCTGGTGAAAAATGGAGATGATTACTAAAAAGTGATAGAGATAAAGAGAGAGATGTGGCCTTCCCATGGCAGGATTGTAGCATATGATGAGCCAAGAGAGGTGAAATCATCACTCGTCCTCTTTTTTTTTATTAAGTAAATCCTCAACCTATCTATCGTGAAAAATACATCAGATGATAAACAATCAAGAATGTTTTAAGTGTATAGAAAGGTGTCTAATTAACGAGAACAGATGCACAACACAATAGTACTTGACATACAAGGACAAGTGACACAAGTTTTAACAGAATAATAATCTGTTTTTACTAGCTAATCAGCTCACCAATCGTGATTAACATTCACATTAGCTAACGGTTTACTTATCAACTACGGATAAGCCTATATACATATATAGTTTAAGCTAAATATTATAGTGAATGAAACTTGTTTTAACATAAGTCAGCCACTGTGGAAATTGTAATTAATTTGATATTTATGTGATTATAAATGTTCCTTATTACTCTCTTTATTTCATTTTATTTGTCATTTTATATTTACGCATACAAATTAATAAAATATTTAATTTTACATATTTTAAAAATAAAAATATCATTACCTATAAACATAATCATATTTCAACCAATAAAAATAAAATAACCTAAAAATTAATCAAATTTACATTAAAATCATAAAAATACACTTATATTTAAACAAAAAAAATATAATTTTACAACTACAACTAAATTAAAACAGAACCATAGTTATCATCAATGTTGAACATTAGCTAAGCAATGAGAAATGACTCTCATCTTTCAACCAGTGATCATGATTTGGTTTGTGTAACTCTTCGTTTTACCCTTATCTCTAGATGTAATAATTTGCAAGTGGGTCTATTATTGAGTTTGATTATGAAGCCTATGCCACTTTCCTTTTTGTTTCTTTTATATGTTTCTTAATGTTTGTTGTCTTGAGATTTTGTCTATTTCTTCAGGATTTATTTTAAAATGATGTAACCTAATAGAAACAAAACATAGTTAGGATCAAATTCAACTGAGAATTAAATACTAAACTATTACTTATATCCTTTTGATTAGTTGAACATTTTTATTTGTTTCAAAGAGCTTCAAGATTATCGAGATAGAACTCATAACTACAAAATATGGGAGCTATATTAGTTTATTTTAGAAAATGTAATATTTTAAAATTATTGAAAGAGAGAAGAAAAAACAAATTTAATGACCTTAAAAATCCTGTAAATCCATCAATGGGTGTGTCATCGTCCAAAGACAAATGCAGCCAGCCCTGCTTCTCCTTTTCTTGTTTATCCCATAAATAATTAACTAATTTTTATTTAATTAACTATCAATCATGTACATTATTTAATTAATTATTTAATTTATAAGCTTACATACGTGTGACGTGTCTAAACGCATATATCTGATGCAGTAGGAGTACCACTGTACGATTGATTTTATTAAGTTTCCTAATTGCTGCACTTTCTAACAACCATTGAATCTTTTCTTAATTAATAATCTAATAGTACTATTAAACGAATATTTGATTAATCGCGAGTAAAAATGGAATATTATGTTTTATGTGGCAATATCGTAATAAAATGGAAAAGAAAGGGCTTTTTTTAAAGACAAGTCCCTTGTTCTGACACTAAGACATCACTTCACCCTTTCTCTTTCGCGAAAGGCTTTGTTATAAAACCAGTGGTGTCAACACATTACTAACTCTTCAACGGTCAAGATTCCTTTCGTGGCTAATCCTTCGAGCCAATCTCCACCGTTGGATCATCAAAGCCCCTCTCAAAAGGTTAAACCTAACACGGTTAGTTTTGGTCAGCTTAGGTTGGCTTTTTCCTCTGTTTTATCTCCACAGAGAGAAAGAAAGAGAAAAAGAGAGAGCTTTGCTTGCGTGATCTCTCTTCTCTCTCTCTCTCTGATCATCTCATCATCATTGGATGAAGCAGTCCAGAGTTTATCTTTAGATTCGATTCATGATTCTCCTTCATTTTCAACGTTTTCCTCGTTAGAGTTTCTCTGTTTCTTCTTCTTCTTCTTCTTCTTCTTCTTCTTCCTCTATATAAACATTCTGGGTTCTCTAATGACGATTCTAGTAGCTTCTTAGATCTAGCTTATCTATTTCCATGTAGATCTGAATCGAAAAGCTTCGGCCTTTATAGAGTTTTAAAGATCTCGCGGAACCATTCCTCTGTTTTATCAAAGCTCAGACTTTACACGACTCTGTTTCCTGCAGAGCTCTCTGTTCTTGAGCTGAATTCAAATCCACGAGCTTAGCTTCTCTTTATTTGGAAGTGTGTGGATCTGAATCTTAAAGCTCCAGCCTTTATAGAGTTTTAGGATCTCGTGGAATCATTCCTCTGTTTTATCAAAGCTCAGGACTTTACACGACTCTGTTTCCTGCAGAGCTCTCTGTTTCATACAAGACTCTGTTTCCTGCAGAGCTCTCTGTTCTTGAGCTGAATTCAAATCCACAAGTGGAAGTGTGTGTGGATCTGGGAGCTTCTCTTTATTTGGAAGTGTGTGTGTGGATCTGGATCTGGAGCTGAAGTCATGTTCTTGATCTATTAAGGTTCAGACATCTATAAGGAGGGAGATGAATTACTTCCCAGACGAGGTGATTGAACACATCTTCGACTTCATAGCTTCTCACAAAGACAGGAACTCTATCTCTCTGGTAAGCAAATCATGGCACAAGATCGAGAGGTGTAGCAGGAAGAAAGTGTTTATAGGAAACTGCTACGCCATCAATCCAGAGAGGTTAATAGAGAGGTTTCCATGTCTCAGATCGTTGACTTTGAAAGGCAAGCCACATTTTGCTGACTTTAACTTGGTTCCTCATGAATGGGGAGGCTTTGTTCACCCTTGGATCGATGCTTTAGCTAAGGCCCGTGTTGGCCTTGAGGAGCTTAGATTGAAGAGGATGGTTGTCTCAGATGAAAGCCTTGAGCTGCTCTCACGTTCCTTTGCGAGTTTCAAGTCTTTAGTGCTTGTTAGCTGTGAAGGGTTTACTACTGATGGCTTAGCCTCCATTGCTGCTAATTGCAGGTAAAGATGTTGAGATAACATTCATCTCTTTTCATTGAGTTGTAACAATGTAATGTGTTTGATCTTTATTAGGCATCTTCGTGAGCTAGACTTGCAAGAGAATGAGATTGAGGATCACAGAGGTCAATGGCTGAACTGTTTTCCTGAAAGCTCCACCGCTCTTACCTCATTGAACTTCTCCTGTCTTAAAGGAGAAACCAATCTAGCTGCTCTAGAGAGACTCGTCGCGAGGTCACCAAACCTGGAGAGCTTGAAGGTAAACCGTGCAGTGCCTCTTGATGCACTCACGAGGCTAATGAGCTGTGCTCCTCAGCTAGTGGATTTGGGAGTAGGGTCTTATGAGAATGAGCCTGATCAAGAATCTTTCATGAAGCTTATGGATGCTATTAGAAAATGCACCTCGTTGAGAAGCTTGTCAGGGTTCTCAGAGGTTGCTCCACTTTGTCTGACCGCGTTTATCCGATATGTGAAAACCTACCTCCTTGAACCTCAGCTATGCAGCTGAGATCCAAGGGAACCACCTCATAAGATTTATTCAGTTTTGTAAGAGGCTTCAACGGTTATGGGTAAGTTTGATCTTGTTAAAAAGCATCTAACAACAATGAATTCATTACATATAATTAGGCATATGGGTTCGGTTAGTTTGGTTATTCCGTTCGGTTAGTTTGGTTCAACATAAATTTTACCAATCCGAAATAAAGTTCGGTTTAGTATTTGGTTAGTTCGGTTTTTGGAATATCTTGAAAGTCCTACCCGAAGTTTTTGATTTTTAGTAAAATTTCCGTTTAATTTTGTTAAAATTTCGATTTAATTTTGTTAAAATTTTGGGTAATTTTGGTTAGTTTGGTTATTTCGGTTAGTTTGGTTATTTCGGTTAGTTTGTTTCAAAATTTGGTTAGTTTGGTTGGGGGGTTTTGGATATAGTTTTTTTTTAAGAAGAAAAAACGATTGTTGAACCGAACCGAAAACCATTTTTTTTAAGAAAACCTGCCGAATCAAACCGAACCAACCGAGATTTTGGTTGAACGGGTTTGGTTTAGTTCACAAGGCCAGGCCTACATGTAATGGTTGTTTGTTTGTTTTTTTTTTTTTTTTTTGCTAAAATGGTTGTTTGTTTGTTCCTACAGATATTGGATAGTATTGGAGACAAAGGACTTGAGGTTGTTGCTTTCACATGTAAAGAGTTACAAGAGCTGAGAGTCTTCCCCTCTGATCTACACGATGAAGAAGACAACGACACAGCTGTGACTGAGACTGGTCTAGTTGCAATCTCAGCAGGCTGCCCTAAACTTCACTCCATTCTCTACTTCTGCAAACAAATGACAAACGCAGCGCTCATAACCGTGGCGAAAAACTGTCCAAACTTCATCAGGTTCAGACTATGCATCCTCGAGCCAAACAAACCAGACCACACCACATCTCAATCACTAGACGAAGGCTTTGGTGCCATTGTGCAAGCCTGCAAGGGTCTAATACGCCTCTCTGTCTCGGGTTTATTAACAGACAAAGTCTTCCTCTACATTGGCATGTACGCTGAACAGCTCGAGATGCTTTCAATAGCTTTTGCTGGGGACACGGACAAAGGGATGTTGTATGTGTTGAATGGGTGTAAGAAGATGAGGAAGCTTGAGATAAGAGACAGTCCATTTGGGAACGCTGCGCTTCTTGCTGATGTTGATAAGTACAGAACAATGCGATCCCTTTGGATGTCGTCTTGTGAAGTAACGCTCGGTGGCTGCAAGAGGCTGGCTAGAAACGCGCCGTGGCTTAACGTGGAGATCATCAACGAGAATGAGAATGGTTTGATGGAGAGGAATGAAGAAGATGAAAGAGAGAAGGTTGATAGACTTTATCTTTACCGAAGTGTGGTTGGAGCTAGAAAGATGCTCCGCCATGTGTTACGATTCTTTAGTCTCCCACACTCCATGTTGGTTTTGTTTGAAAGCTTTTCATGTCGTTCGTTAGCTCTTGTACTTCATTTTCAGACAAGAACGGATCCTGTTTTGAAACTCAAAACTTTCTCTTTTTGGGGATTCTTAGTTACATTGTACCTGTTTGTTTCTGATCTCTGTTGCTACAGAGTTTTTGCTTTCACTGAACTTGGGTATCTGAAGAAAAAGAGCTGTACAAAGATGTAGATATTCAAATAAATCTTTATCTACAAAAGGTTTTAAGTTTATCAAACATGTAGATGTTTCATATATATTACAAAGAAGATACACAAGAAACCTGTTTATCATCCTTGTTGTAGACTAGTCCACTCTTATTAGAGCTATTAGGCAGTTCTGAAGAGAGCCACTTGGGAAGTGAAAGATCATGTCCAAAAGAGTGGCTATTATGAATAGCTCTAAACTCATCAGTCATCCACAGATGGCAAGAACCTTGCCTTAGTAGATCAAAGAAGCACCCAAAGAACAAAAACTAAGTATCAATACAAAGTCAACTATAGGTTGGCAACAGAAACACTAGTGTTTCACAGAAGATGTCCAAATTCAACTCACTTATCCAAACATCAACTCAAGGAATCTGGTTCTGATTTGATCCTAATAATCAGAAACCAAAACACTAACTGGTTCAATGAACAAAAACGTAATTAGTGATCCTTTTAAACCCACAGACAGTTAGCTCCATAGGTGTCACAGATCAATCAATTGGTCAGAAGAGAATCTAAAAAAAAAACATAAAGCTCAAACTCTCGATCATAGCTTTAGACCGACACGATGAGTTAACCAAGATTGACCACAAACACGCAAGAACCGAACCAGTGGACACCCACACAATAATAAGTTTTAAGAGGAGCAGCCAGAGTCAGAATCTTGGTAATGGTGATGATCCTGCTGGTTAGTGGTTGTAGTGTTGCGATGATGATTTGTCTCGATGATTATTCTTCCAAGAAGATTTATTTCAATCCAATGGATGATGATTTGTCTCGAAAAGGACCATAAAGCATATCTAGAAAGCTTTTGTCCAATTCACCACTCGATAGCATATCCATAACCAACTTTACAGTGGAAGCATTAGCTGAGAATCCATTACTCTTCATTTCTTCGATGAGTTCAACTGAACTGCTTATGTCATTGCCTCTGAGATGAGCTCGGATTAGTGTGTTGTAAGTACAATCATCTGGCGCAATCCATCCACACCCATTTTCCTAAACAACATATTTGCTTCAGACAGCGAGCCTTTCCTACATAGTCCTCCAATCATTATAGTGTAAGTTTTGACATCAGGCTTCACTCCTTTGAGAGGGAGGCTACAGAATAGATCCCAAGCATCATCAACCTTATTTGCATTGCAGATCCCGTGAATGATGATAGTGTATATACCTATACCAGGATCCATCTTACACTTGTGCATTTTTTCAAGTATTTCCAGGGCTTCCTCTAGTTCTCCATGTTACACAACCCATCCAGCAAAATACTGTAAGTCACAATATCAGGATGAACACCTTGAGAAACCATCTCTTGGAAGAGTTCTTTGGCAACATTAGTGTTTCCAGATTGACAAAACCCTTGGATGAGAGTGCCATAAGTGACTGTATTGGCAACCACTCTCTCAGTGACATTTTGCAGAAAAGTCTCATACCTTCATCAACCAGTTTAGCTTTACAGTATCCGTTTATAAGGATATTAAACGTCCTGATATCAGGATCACATCCCTTGCTAACCATCAGGTCAATCATCTGGTTGGCTTCATCTACGCGCTTTTCGTTGCACAGCCCATATATCCAAAGAATTATATGTAATGGTGTCAGGATCTAGGGCTCTTGTGATCATCTCGTTGTACAAGTCATTAGCCTCAGTAAGCTTTCCCTCTTTCACAAAACTATCAATCAACGCACTGAAGGTGCAAACGTCCGGGGTGATTCCCCTTGTAATCATATCCCTCAGCAACTGTGCACCGTCTTCCCATCTTCCGGCATTACAGAAGCTTCCTATGAGAGAGTTGTAGGTAATGACATTTGCTTTGATTCCTTTCATTTCAATTTCATAGAAAAGGCTGAGTGCATCTTCGAGCCTCCCATCTTGGCAAAGACCATTAATGATGATAGTGTATGTGACTACGTGAGGCTTGACCTTTCTATCTTCCATGTTTTCTGAGAAGATCCAAGGCAAGAAAATGTCACCTGACTTACACATTCTGTTCAAAATTGGACCATATGTAAACTGAACGGGTTGACATCCATTTTCCATCATTCGATCAATCAAAGCCATTGCTTCAGACAGTCTATCTTGGAGACAAAGTCCATTGACAAGAGTGTTAAGTATGATGAGATTTGGAACAACCTTCATTTTGACCATACGATCAACTAACTCCACAGCTTGGGAACTAGACCCTGGAGACATAAACCATTAATCAAAGTTGAGAATGTGACTGTGTTAGGCTCATACCCAAGCTTCAACATCTTTCCCATAACAGAAAAGGCAAAACCAAGTTTACTACGCCTGCAGAAGCAATTGATGACAATACTCAGAGTGTAGTTTGTTATGTTCAATCCCTTGCAACTCCATTTGCTTGCAGAGATGTAACACGAGATCATACTGTTTTGTCTTAGAAACACCACTAAAGAATCTACTGAAATCAACGAGTGTAGGAAGAGATTAGACCTAATCATGGATTGAAAGAGATCAACAGCATCATCTTTCTTGATATTGATGAGTCCATTCTTCAATCTCTCTCTGTAAGAAGAGATCTTTCTATCGCTACTGAGACCGCTTGAAAAGCCTCGTTCGCAGACGAAACACGAGAACCCGTGGAGTAAAGAAGTTCTCAGGGTACATGTCTCCATGAATCGAGTCCGAACATATCTCAAAGCTTTGGCACTCGGAGTCATCAACATCATCTCTCAACATCAAGCTCAAGCTCAAGCTCAAGCTCACACTGTCTGTATGTCGGTAAGCCCACACGACACGAGCTTTCAGTGACACGGACAAAAGCGAAAGACCAAACCAATTCAATTTCATTCAACCGGTTTCAAACAAACCGAAATATACGAGATTTAAACCGAGATTATTGTGTTAGACTTTTTGGTTTTGATTCGACTTTGGTTTGTATTGGTCGGTTTTTTTACGCGTCCACATTACACAACTAAATCTAATTCAACTTGGTTTAGTAAAATCTCCGGTTTAAATTTGGCTCTTTTTTGGTTAGATCAGTTTCAATTCAAATAGAACATTCAAGATTCTTAACCATCGACCAAACCGAACTTGACACTTGAAAAACTTATAATCTCAGATCAAAATCTTCAATGGCCAATCTCCAGATGATTAAAGTCTTTGACAATTCGAGGTCGACAGAGAGAGATAATACAAAAGACTGGTTACAAGTCAAAGATATAAGATTTACAGAACCTGATTCCTATCCAAATAATAATATAGAAAACAAACAAAAGTATAATAATCTGTATATATATGCTATCATCTCACAAACAATGCATCATATCTAAAAACACCAGACGTTTTTTTTACCTTTGGACCCTTGAGTTTCTTTGATCAAATGTTATGTGCGTCACGAATAAGCAAAGCTGTTTCTTCTAAACTTCCTCACGATCCAAGTTGCTACTCTTGAGGATGTTGTATTTGCAGAGTGGGCACGTCGCGTTTATGTATAACCATTTGTCAACGCACGAGCAGTGGAAATGGTGGCCACAAGGAAGTTCCCTTAGTTCTGTTCCGTCTTCATAAGCAGATAGACAGATGCAACATTCCTATAAATGCACAATAATATATCTAGTGTTTGATCTTTAAGATGAGAGGAATGAATTTGTGTGTTGTAGAGTATACTTACTGCATCCTCCTGCAGAAGAGTATGTTCAACGGGTGAATCTGTACCACAATCAGTCATAATTCCATCGGTGTTTCCTTGAGCCTCATCACCAGCGTGTTTGTTAACATCACCAACTTTTCGAAACTTGAATTTAGTGAGCTGTTCAATGTCTTCTTTCGAAGCCCCTTCCTGTTTTTCATCATGTCCTGTTAAAACAAAATAGCACCATGTAGCGACTTAAGTATAAGATGAATTGGTTATGACAAGCACCTGATCTGCAACAGCGTACAAAACAGCAATGATGCATGGCAGGCAACAGCAAACAGCAATGCCAATAACGCAGGCCAAGGCAACACAGAAGACAACGAAGAACACATCGAAACCAAGAAAGACAATAGACAACCTGAAATAAGCAAGGCATTCAGACACTTAAGGAGGCGTAGTAGACTTATACCTTATGAATAACAGAGAAGGAAGTTAGAACAAACCAGTAAATCCGTGGGGATTCTTGTGCCAACTCTTGGCCACCAACAGATACCCAGTAGAACCCAATGATCCACCAAATAAACGAAAACATGGTGTTGGCAGATTCCAGATGTTTTGCAAAACTGCTTTGGAAACAGTACGTGAGATAAAAAAAACAACCAGAGACATGGTATTACCCTTTTTGGAATTGTAAAAGAAGAAGATATGCTGATTCAGTGCATGATTCCCTCGTTTAATGTAATAACAAAAGAGTGAGTCTATCGTAACTATGTAATAACTAACAGAGAACAAAACGATAATAGTAACGTAACCTCCACAAGTAGCATTCAATCCCAATTAGATTGTAAAATGCATCAAGGAACGAACAGAAAAGATAGACGCTTTGTGTAAAAGGTCCTGACCAAAGCTTTAGCTAAGAAACCACTACAATTAGGGGAAGATCATAGAATAAGCAAGCATTTTGAATTGATCATTATCCAAACCAAAACTCACATCCATTCTTATCTTCATCAGCTAATAGAAACCACAAGTCAAGTGCAAAAAGCCTGCTTTTTTAAAAGGCTACCAAGCTAAAGCTCACCTTTAGGCTACTAAGCTAAAGCTCACACACAAGTCATGCAAGTATCTCTAAATTGGAATCTTTACCAGCTTGATCCAAAAATACAAACAACTAATCAGGAGATAAGAAGTGTAGCTAGATACCTGCTGCTTTCGTTCTCCAGCAGCTCATGTGAACTCCTCCTCGAACCCAAAGCATCTTCCTCAACAGAGGAAGAAGAAGAAGAACGTGACCGAGGAGTCCTATTACTTCTCATCCTATTCCTCCTCCTATACTCAATACCCACACAAACCATATGCAACACGCACTGCAACGCATACCCCAAGAGCCAAACTCTAAGCGGCATGATCGGATGCTCATTCCTGCTCATCACAATAACAGCCACAGCCACCGAGACAAACGCCAAGTTCCACACGATGTCAAGCACCACGACGGGCTTCGAGTAAGCCCAATCGCTCTGCCTCTCCTCGAGCTGTTCCGCCGCAGCTTCCCTGACGAGCATAGACGGCTCCCGCATCGCTCGTCCGCTGCTCGCACGGCTTAGTATTCTAGCTGCTTCCCTTAGCCCTTGTCTCCTCACGGATCTCCGTTCCCCACCGTTTTCATCGCCGGTTAAAAGAAACGGTGCCGGATCGATGGCGTCGGAGGAAGTCCTTGTAGTCTCCGTTGACATTCTTTCCCCCTAGATTCTTCCGGAAAATAACCCTAAATTGGTGTCGCCATAAAGAGGTGATGATTCGATCTCCGGAGACGAAATTGGAATTGCTAGGGTTTCGAGAGATGATGATGATTAAGGAAAATTAACAGAATATTTATTGGTCAACGGTCAACACTCGGACAAGTAACCGGGGTAAATAATGAACTTATACGAGGTTATTTATAACTTTGCATTAACTGTGTCTGAAATTCATATTTTCAATATTTCTTCTTTTTTTTGCTAAAAATATTTGATAATCCTTTGAAAGCAACATAATAACATGGATTCTCCTCCTGAATCTTCTTCACAAGTTTCCTCCTTATCAGTTCTGTGACTAGCCTTACTCACTTAACATCAGATATATGATTCTCAATATATTGTTTTATTGTTGATTCGGGCGTGGTCCAACCGACTAAATTTCGAATTGATAATCGGCGCCAACAATTTTAGATGTAAAGTACTAAACTAAGCAATTGATGAAAATGTGTTATTTTAAATAACAGAGTGCAACTATGTTCACGATTAATGGATGACACTTACTAATAATATCTATTATCTAGGAAAATATGAGTAACTATTTCGAAAAGCTTAAAAATGTAGGAAAAGGCGTTTGTGAAGTATCTTTTTTTGCTTTATAGATTTTCATTTTAAAAAAAACATTATTGGACCACCTTATATTACTTGCCCACTTACTAATAATATTCTAGCTTGTGTGTGTTTCATTAAGAAAATAGTATATATATATATATAAACATTTGTATCTTTTTGGGAGCCTATAAATATCAAGGGTCTGAGGCAAAGGTTTCAATGGATTTGGCCCGGTCGGTCCTGCTTATGATCCGACCGACATTTATCAAGATTACATTTGACATGGTATCTGAAACTTAAAAAGTCACTGAAGTGTCTTGTATGTTGGATTGTATCTCCAGATATGCATGAGTCTTTAGGCTAAGCTATCCCTAGTTCATAAAACAGCCAACCAAGCCAGGTGAGACTGAGAAGCTCAACCGGACTTGTTATTTAATTACGCGGTCTTGTTATTGACCGTATCTATTAGTCTTTGTCAGGTGAATAAAATGAAGAGTGCCAAGCACATTTACATATACTCTATTTTAGTAACTTATTAAGATGCCTTAATTGACATTTTGGCCTTAAGACTTTTTTATTTTATTTCTCTCATGTTAATATACTCAAAAGAGAATGTTAACTTGTGTCTGAATCTCAATCTATGCTCTGTTAAAGAAGAGACAAATTACGAGTAGGAAGAACAGAGGGACCACCCACCCAGTGGACGTCATGGCTAGTGTCGCAAATGGTGCCATCACCTACGTCCAAGTGGTCTTTGTTGATGTTCAAACATCATTTTTGTTTGTGTACAGTGTTGTACAGTGTCAACACTGTGCTTTATGTGTTGCTCTCTGACTATTTCCATATATTCTCCTTCTGTTTTTCTAACTATAACTAAAGTTTTAATTGTGATTCTCTGTTGAAATGTACTGAGTAAATATGACCATATTAGATGGATAATCATAGATAAATCCCCTGATGCATCTCAGGAGTTAAAAGTACATTCACTTGTAGTTTTTTTTTTACATGCATGTGATCAAATACTATACATTATTAGTTTAGGACCAGACACACACCGAAGAAGCCCCTGCTTGAAATCAAAATTGTGTATTCACCTTGCAGCTAAGACAAATAGATTGACCCCAACATCTTCCCCGTTTAGCTTAGGGTGTTAAAGATGAAATGAGGTCTTTGGAAAAAAAAATGTATAACACCTTATCCTACCAACTTATGTTTTACTTATAACATTCTCTAATCTATTTTCTTATGGAGTTTGACATGGTAACCATTTGGAAACTGTAATCCTGGAGTTCTTAGTATATTCCCTCCTTTTATCTCCTCCCACCTGATGATTTCAAGGAACATAATGATCAAAATCAGCCTTATATATCTATTAAAAAAAACAATGATTTGCTTTTCTTGAACCTGTATTTTGTTACTAGGCTGTGAAGAAACACAGCCATCTGCAACTTGGTGAAGTCAGTTCCAACACAAAACCTCATTCCACCACCAAACGCCATGAAGTGCTTAGATGCATTATTAGACTTTGATTCCTGTACAAGACATCAAGTTTACAAAGTTAGTTTTTTACAGTTTTACTTGTAGTACAAGTTACTTAAAAAGGGTTTGACCTAACCTCCCATCTTGATGGGTTAAAGACTAAAGGATCTTCATACTTGTCTGGATTCAAATGTACAGCTGGAGGACAGACCATCACCGCCCAGCCGGCTGGAATTGTATAATCTGCATCATTGACAAAGTCTTATTATGATATTATTATATGAAAAAAAAGAGAGGCTGTTAAATCATTATGTATTTATTTTATCATACCTTTATATTTTATATCCATCAAGGCCTTTCTGAAGATTGCAGGAACTATATTTGCTAGTCTTGCTGTTTCGTTAATGAACTGCTTTACAGAATATAAGACTTAGTCAGCTAAGAATAATGTATTGAAACGTAGGAAACTATCATCACTTTTATGAAACTCGTAAGCGACCTGAAATGTGTAAGTCATTGACTTGTATTCTTCCCATGTAAGTCCAGACTCTGCATCTTCCCGGTTTCTCAGAATTGTCTCATGTTCTTCCTGATGATGATAAACACAGTTTAGCATTTTTTAATAATAATCACAAGACATTTGATCACTTCTTGCTAAGAGGTTTATGGTTTTATCTATGTTCACTGACCGTTAAACGCTTTAGAACTTCAGGGTCATCTGAAAGAAACTTGATGGCTAAAGTTAAAGCGAGAGAAGTAGTCTCAAAGCTGGCGAATAGCAAGACAAACATTAAGTCTAGAGCAATCTCCTCTGTTAAAATTGTCCCCTCTTTCTGAATCTCTTCAATGACATAATCAAAGAAGTCACTTGGGTTCTTCCTAGGTTTCTTACGCCTCTCCTGAAGCATATTCCTCAGCATCTTCATTGCGTTTTCCCTACCCTGCAAGATCATCTCTAGCATTAGTACCATTGCATTTTAAATAATTCATTCATGTGATGATGATTCACCACCTTAAGACATTTGTGATAAGCTGTGCCTGGAATGTCAAAAGGGAAAGAGATCAGTCCTTGAATAAAAGCAACAAAGTTTGCTCTTAGATTCTCTGATGACTTGTCTGGATCATGGCTTATCAACTTCTTTGCGGTGAGATCAAATATCATCTGATAAGATGATACCAACATGTTAGCAACAAGGAATAAAAGTCATTATATGATTATTATATCTGAAACAGAAGAGTATAGGTTTGAGACTCACGCTTGCGGTTGCATCTTTAAGTTCTACTGATTCCTGATTTGACCAAAGCTCTAATCTCTTGTTTGCAGTCAGCTCTACTTGAGGAAGCATCTTCTTGAGACCATCGTAGCCAAATAGAGTCAATACCATGCTTTTAAGAAACTTGTACATAAACCCATGTAATGAACCCACATTCTTTTTCCCAAAGATATTGGTAAAAGTATCTGGATACCAACTCTGGAAACACCGACCCTCTTGTTGAAATACAAAGTAGCTTAGGTCAGGATCTGTTGATACAATCACTGGTCTCCCCACGAGATTGGTCTTAAAAATTGGTCCATACCTGCAGATATTAACAATAGTTTTTAAAACCTGTGTGTACACATAAAAGCATTAACCACATTGGTTTGAACGAGAAAAGAGACATGACTCACTTCCTTAACCCTTTGTTTGATAAAAGGAGGGATGTCTGAAGTTGGATTTGGCTTGAAGAACTGGATAGTCTCACCGAGTAGTGGTAAACCCATAGAACCAGGTGGAAGCTTCCCTCTGCATTTGGGGTTTCTCCAGCTGTAAACCCAATGTGTGATGGTTATGAGAAGCAAAGAAACCCATATGAACAATGCCCACATCACAGTAAGTAAAATTTAAGAGTATATATGACTTGTTTCTTTGGTTTGTGTTCTTTCTTTAGACAGAAACTGAAAACGTGTAGAGGAAAGAGACAAAGAAGAAGGAGAAGAAAGAGGAGTTTAGTGCTGGCCCATATTCTTCAACCATTATGATGAGTGCTTAAATAGGCAAGCCAAGTCTGTACACATAACTCTGATTAGATAATAATAAATAATGTAGTTGCAGAATGAAAAAAGGTCTAACCATTAAAAAAGAAATTTAATCTGTTTATAGAAACCATACATTATTTATTATCCGTGTGAATGGGCAGCTTTATTTTGGAGTAATAAAAGAATCAGGAATCATGAAAATGAAGTTTCCTCTTGCCTTCTAGTTTATTGTGTTTCATAGAGCATCATCATATGGCATTAAAACACCAGTCTGAAGTTCTGAACATTTGGCAAGTTTCCAGCTTCATTTTAGGAGATCAGTTGTGGGCTCTTCCTCTCCACTAGATTTTGATAATAAAGTAATGATAATGATAACATATTGGTGATGTTGTAACTTGAAACTTGACTCATATAGTTATTACACATGGAAAAACTCAAAAAAGAGTTTCCAGCTTTACATTACTGACTTGATAAGTGTTCCTCCTTCATATCTATGCTAAAAATCCCTGTATCTTATGCAATCTTTGACACCAGGGTAGCAAAATAAACTAACATAATAAGTACTTTCCAGTTTGTTCTCATTCATGCTCAGAATCTCCTCTCTAGATCTGCTTGTCATGTGTTTTTAATCATTATCATTTTTTTTTCATTTTTCTCTTCATCTACTTTTAAAAAATCACAACTGGTCAAACTCAAGATTGATCTTATTGCAAAATAATGTAGACATCAGCTTTTAGATCTTGTTGTCAACCACTGTGTATCTGCTAATTATCTGTTCAGATGATAATTAACCTGAGAGTTGAATTACATTATTATCATCATTTTTTTTTGGCTTTTGGTGAGAGACATATAATCTCAATCGGCTCTTGGGACCCATTAGGTTAAACCAATCACAGGACAATGTGGGTTTTTTATGCAACAAACCATGCCGTTTTACTTCCCACCCACAAAAAAAACACCCAACTGTTGGTAGGCCACTGTGAAATACTCTCCATTATTATTCACTTTTCTGTTATTTCATAGATAATACAGATTGAATGTTACATAATTGGTGACAAAAAGTGCTTTCTTTTTCAGTAATCCTGGGTCAAAAGCGATAACTTTAAAGTTTAGACCTAGAAACTACTGTTCACAGTGTGATTAAGAGTTTAAGACAAAGCCTATAAGAGCTTAGAATCTGCTTTTATAGGGCAAACAAAAAAACATGAAGATTAGGATTATTGTCATTGCTTTGCTTATAATTAACTTCAAGTTTTGCTAAACCCCATTATTTTGTTTAGGACTAGAGGTGAATTGATGTGTGTATATGTTTGCCAGTTTCTGTGTGATATGGTATGAATAGCAGGTTACATATTTGCTGGAGATCATCCAAAATAGTAAACCCAATTAGGGTTTTAGTGAAATTAGTAAACAAAGTACTGAAAAAATATAATAGTTATTAGAGTATTGCGATGTGATTATTGGGGGGCATATACCAAGATAGACACAACTCAAGTAGTTATGGTTTATAATGTTCTTCTTTTTGGTAAAAGTTTATAATGTTCTTGTTTTGTGCTTAAAACTCCCCATGTTTTAAAAGTATACATATTTTATACTTTTCATACATATTAATAAAACATGTTAAGTTCTATTTATATATGCATAGTTTTTTTGTGATTGGATTTTTTATAATTCTAAATCAATACAAATCTAATAAGTACAATTAAGTTTTTAAAATTTTCAGTTAATTACTATTAGCTGATAAAAATGTATTAAGATGTAAGAAAAAGATCTTTTGAAATATTTTTTTTACTAAATATGTAATTTTATAAAACGGAAGGAGTAATAAACTTCTCAAGTTAACCTGATATCGGTTTTGGAAATCATTTCATTTGGTATTAATAATAATACATAAGATTTATATTGCTCTATAGTATATTGTTATTCAATAGCTTAATTTACTTCAAATTAGTAGTTTTGCCTTCTTGTTTTCTGATTATACTTTTACCCTTTCTGATTATGGCTTAAATATTTGAACTTGGTGGCATGCAGTTTTGATGATTGCGTTTATGAAATTGCCTGTAATCATAATTTTAGGGTTTAAATTAAAATAAAGAATTAGAAAATAGTCAAATATGTGTACTTTTAACATATAGATGATTTCTAATAGGGAAAGTTTGTTAAAATGACTTTTTCCCTATTAGATGGTTTCTAACATATAGATGATTTTTAATAGTCAAAATGTGTACCTGTGATTATAATTATGAAAGTGTTTTTGGGTCAAACTTATTGGCTGTGTACTTTTAACACAGAAAGGTGGCCACGTGATACATATCTTCTTCTTGTAAACATATCATCATTCTTCTTATACTTGTTATGCTATTTTCTTTTCTTTTACTCCCTTTCTACAATTTTGTATTTATGTTTACAATTTAAAAATTCATAGCATATAGCCATATACTAATATCCTTCGTTGTAGATGCCGTCACTAAATTTTTTTTTAATTAATAAGCAATTTTTAGAAACGGTTACAAATGAAAACGCTAGCTAGCTGAGCGGCAAAATGATGAATTATATTCAGAAGATTTTTTTTTTTTTGTCACTGAACAACAATATATAAATTTACAGATACATATATAGAAACGTATTTATTAGAAGAAAATAAGACTTTATAATTAAAACTTTCTTTTGAAGTAATTAAAAGTTTCTTGAAGCTACACAACACGAACACGAGGATTTGAGAGAATTGTGGAGAAAGTTCGTTAACATTGTCTGTTCCGTACGCATGTGGCAAGCATATATATATATATATATATTCTTTTACTTGAAGAAAAAATACAAAGAAAAGAAAAAAAAAACAAATTATCGATGCTTTAAATATACTGAAACATGTAGAAACTTATATATAAGCCGAGAAAAGTTGGAGACTCATAACATTTTATCAATTACTTCATTGTTAGAATGTCAAAACAAGGACATCTCTTAATAAGTTAAAGTTATCTTACATGTATAGATGATTCATAATAGGAAAAATGTCAACTTTATTGGACAAAAATATAGATTTTACGACGATTAAAGAGATAATTAACATGTTAAAGGGCCAAGGATATGTGTTTTCTAAGTTTAAACTGACAAAATCATTAAAGGTTAAAAAACAATTAGATGACATATTTGGTCGTGAGTGTCTGTTTGTCCCCATGGCCATAGGGTTTGACCTTTCATAAAAGTAAAACGCCAGTCGTGGTGAGGAGTCACATATCAAACCATAGGGTTTACTTTTTAAAAAAATCTTCTCATATAATATAGTTTTCTTGTACTTTATATTTCGTTGTACTTAAGAATTTCAAGCCACGTTACTTAATAGTTAACAGGAGTGGTCTAGTGGATCTGTAGGGTTTCCGATAATTTTAATCAGAAAAGTTTTTAGGCCATACGGTTAAATACATTTGCTGTCAAAAAGGTTAAATTCATTTACTGTGATGCGTATTAAATAAGACTAATCAAGTTAATAAATTAGCTAATCTTAAAATTTAATACACTCTCTTGATTTGCTTATGATACAAAGTGAATTTGGTTTTATTTTTTGTCATAAGCGATATATTTCAAAACAAAACTCGTAAACTAGTGAATTTGATATGCATGTGTGTACACGTGGAGTTGTTATTATTAATATTTACATAAGCAATTTGGGTGTTACTTAATACAACCCAAAGAAGATTCTATGATATTTTATAATCTGTAAAAAGGACGATTATAAGAAAAGTGAAAAAACCTAGCCATGGAATTTGTTTAATATGAATAGTATATACTTCCAAAAACTACAGAGGAATAATCAATTTAACCATATCAAAAGATAATTTTAACATACTAGGCGATCCCAGTATGGTGTTTACGTTAGTGAAATACTTTTTCTTTATGATTTAGAGTAATCTCAAACCTATTGAAAAGTTCAAAACTAATTTTTAGAAAGATGAATTCTATAGATAAAAGTATGTAAATGGACTATAAAGCAAAAACATTTATTTGTACAAGTGTTAAGGTATAATGTGTCATAGATTCACATTAGTAGATAGAAAATGGAAAAAATTCAGTTATACCACAATTTTGATATTACTTTCCAAATTTATTTTTAATAAATTACTATTTTTAAAAATATGATGAAGTATACTAAACTAATGTTTCTAAATATTTATAAAACATTGAAAATTTAAATGTTAATATATTTTTAACTGAGATTATTTTTGAGAAATTGTATTTAACTTAGTCCTAATTTAACTTATAATGTTTTTGCAATTTCTCATAGATAATTGAAACTATATATTTGTATAAATGTTAAGGATCAATGTATCGTTCGTATAGTAGATATATGGAACTCGAAACGTATTGCCGTCTCAAAATACTTTTTTTTACACTCGAGCACAAGGCACAAGACAAGTGAAATACTTCTAGAACACTTATGAAATCAATTAGTGTTTTATTAAGAAGCAATTGGAGAAGAAAATATGGAAAAAGTTAAATAATTGGAAATGAGGTAAGCAATGACTAAAAAGACTTTGTCATAATTGAGGGCCTAGGGAAACATGAATACCACATTTTTTTAATATGCAATTCATGTAGATAACGTATATTATATAGTTGCATGGCGTCGTTTTCTTTATTTTAACGTAAGTAATTAAATTTATTATCATTATGAGATTTGTTTAAAAACTTGAAAGGCATAACGAAATTGATGCTGATAACTCCAAAAGTGCTAATTTGTTTTGCTCATACTTCAAAACCACGTGATTTTGCACTTATCATAAAGTCCACCCAAATTTAATGGATTACCCATCACTAACAAAAAGTATAATAAATAATATTCTCTATGGTCGACAAAAAATAAAAATAATATTCTCTATGTTGTCCACTTATCTTCTACAGCTATGTTTTATTTGCTTTAAAGATTAGTTTTAGTCTTTAGAATATTAAGATGGTTTACTGGAAACGGTTTCCAATAGAAGAAAAGTTACCATGTTGGTTCAACCATGAATTGATTATCTTTTAGTACGAAATTATTAGATTCACATGTAACTATATTAATATGTATTTATTGTTTACAATCCATTTGAATATTCAAAAAAATTGTAGACTACACTTTTCATCCAAAAGTTAAGTCTATCTTTAATAGATTCAGATTTAACCATTTTTTTTATAAAAAAAAATATTAAAATGAAAATTTGTCTTAACAACCAAGCAAAAAACTTAAATTCACTAATTATCTAAAAAACACTCCTAAAAAGTACCTCCTTTCTCCTATTTTGTCTTATTATCTCTTTCTAACTTTTTTCTACAAATCTAATTATTTTTATTTTTTTGGATAGTTGGCAAATAAGCCCTAAACCCACAATTTTAAATAGGGTTATTTGCCAAATAACCAAAAAAAGAGAAATTAGATTTTGGTAGAGAGAGTAGAGAGAGCTAGGAAGAGAAAGTAAGAGAAAGGGAAAATTTGGTTAGTTTGTGAATTTTATTTTTTTCTTAGTTAGTGGGTTGCAATTTCTAATTTTAAATTACAATCCTTTGAAGTGATTGCATGCTAGCTCTTTAACTTCACATAACATGTGTGCATGATGCGATCATATAACTAAGGCATATGTTATATAACATTTAAAACAAATATTTATTACAAAGTTTGCAACTTGGACCGATTGGTAATTTCTCACCAATCGCTAAAACATTATTAACGGTTCGGTTAGTAACTAACATATTGGCATTAGTTATCTGCGGCATTTCGACGAACACGTTGTGTGCGATGATGTTATTCTACAGAAAGTCGACCACACTTGATCTAAAAGCTTCGAGATTGGTACAGCTTCATCTTCTGGAGACAGGTACGTTTAGAACTGATCTTCTCTGTAGCTTTTCTAGCTTCTTGTCTTGCTGCAAGCGAGACTTCTCTAGTATTACCGATGTGAAAGTCTGTTTCAGAGAGAGATTGAAGAATGGACTCGTCAATATCAAGAAACATGACGCGGTTGCTCTGTTTCAGTCCATGATTAGGTCTAATCCTCTTCCTACACTCGTTGATTTCAGTAGATTCTTTAGTGGTGTTGCTAAGACAAAACAGTATGATCTTGTGTTACATCTCTGCAAGCAAATGGAGTTGCAAGGGATTGCACATAACAACTACACTCTCAACATTATGATCAACTGCTTCTGTAAGAGTTGCAGAACTTGTTTTGCTTACTCTGTTCTGGGGAAAGTTATGAAGCTTGGGTTTAACCCTGACACAACCACATTCAACACTCTCATCAATGGACTCTGTATTGAAGGTAAAGTGTCTGAAGCTGTGGGTTTGGTTGATAAAATGGTGGAAAATGGATGCCAAGCAGACACAGTTACGTTTGGTTCTATAGTCAATGGGATATGTAAATCAGGAGATACCTCTCTGGCTTTGGATTTTTTAAGAAAGATGGAGGAAGGAGATGTGAAAGCTGATGTAGTTACATACAGTACAGTCATTGATAGTCTATGTAGAGATGGGTGTATGGATGATGCAGTTAAGCTTTTTAATGAAATGGAAACGAAAGGGATCAAGTCTAGTGTTGTTACATACAATTCTCTAGTAGGTGGGTTTTGTAAAGCTGGTAAATGGGATGAAGGTGCAAAGATTTTGAAGGATATGATTGGTAGGAAGATCATCCCGAATGTTGTCACTTTCAATGTGTTAATTGATGTTTGTGTCAAAGATGGGAAGCTTGAGAAGGCTAAAGAGTTTTACGAGGAGATGATCACAAGAGGTGTGTCTCCCAATACTATTACTTATAATTCCTTGGTAGATGGGTTTTGTATGCAGAACCGGCTCGGCGAGGCTAACAAGATGTTGGATCTTATGGTTGGGAATAACTGCAGTCCTGATCTTGTGACTTTTAATAATCTCTTGAAAGGATATTGTAAAGTTAAAAAAGTTGATGAGGCTATGAAACTCTTCAGAGAGTTTCCTGAGAAGGGATTGGTTGCCAATGAAGTTACTTATAGTATTCTTGTCCAAGGCTTTTGTCAATCCGGGAAACTTAAGATTGCTGAGGAAATATTTCAAGAAATGGTTTCATGTGGTGTTGTTCCTGATGCTATGACGTATGGTATATTGCTTGATGGTTTATGTGACAATGGGAAGCTTGGAAAGGCGTTGGAGATATTTAAAGATTTGCAAGAGAGTAAGATGGAGATTGATGTTGTTATGTATACGATCATCATTGAGGGGATGTGCAAGAGTGGAAAGGTGGATGATGCATGGACGTTGTTCTGTAGCCTGCCTTTGAAAGGAGTGAAGGCTAATGTTAAGACATACACAGTAATGATTTGGGGTTTGTGTAAGAAAGGGTCGTTGTCTGAAGCAAACACCTTGCTTAGAAAAATGGAAGAAGATGAGAATGCGCCAAATGATTGTACATACAACACTCTTATCAGGGCACATCTCCGAGAAGGTGACTTAGCCACATCAGCTTAACTTATTGAAGAAGTGAAGAGGTGTGGGTTCTCAGCAGATGCTTCCACTGTTAAGATGGTGATGGATATGTTATCGAGCAGTGAATTGGATAAAAGCTTTTTGGATATGCTTTCTTAGAGCATCTCCAATGTAAAACTTCATTTTTTACTCCAAAATAGAGTAAAAGTAGATATGGAGTAAAAGTGCTCCAACCCTACTCCATTCTTCACTCTATAATGGAATCATGAACAAACAAAAAATAGATTACTCCATTTATGGAGTAAAACTTCAAAATGGAGTGAGATATAGAGTTGGGTTGGAGCATTTGTTACTCCATATTCCCTTTTACTCTATTTTGGAAGAAAAAATGGAGTTGGGTTAGAGATGCCCTTAGTGGTTTGATGTTTTGTCTACGGTCTCACAGCGTTGAAAAGGTATGTTTTATTTTGTTTGGTTAGGACTTATCTTAGGCCTAAGGTTGCTTATGTATGGCTAATAATTGACCTAATTAATAAACGAACAGGTTTTGTAAACTGATTGATGATTAAGACGGAACAGAACTAAGGGATTTCCTTGTGGCCACCATCTCTACTGATCATGCGTAGACAAATGGTTATACTTATACATCCTCAAGAGTAGCAACTTGGATCATGAGGAAGTCTAGAAGAAACAGCTTTGCTTTGTCGTGACCCACATAACATTTGATCTAAAGGAACTTGGGGGGTCCAAAGGTAAAAAAAACGACTAGTGTTTTTAGATATGATGCACTGTTTGTGATATGATATCATATATATATATAGAGAGAGAGACAAATTTATTACTTTTTTTTATTATATATGTTGGTTTGGAAAGGAATCAGGTTCTGTAAATCTATATCTATCATCTTTCATATGCAACCAGACTTTTGTATTATCTCTCTCTTTGTGTCGACCTCGAATTGTTAGAGACTTTCATCATCTGGAGATTTTGATTTGAGATTATAAAATTTTCCAAGGGTCAAGTTGGGTTTGGTCAATGGTTAGGAATCTTGAATGGTTATTTTCTGATATTACATTCATTCATCTAGGTAGCCCAACTTGAATTTTGGATTAAATGGTTTACTATTTGAATTGAAACTGATCTAAACAAAAAAGAACCAAATTTAAACCGGAGAGTTTACTAACCAAAGTTGAATTAGATTTAATTATGTAATGTAGACGCATAAAAACCAAAGATGGGAGCCTCGAAGATGCACTCAGCCTTTTCAGTGAAATTGAAACCAAAGGAATCAAAGCAAATGTCATCATTACCTACAACTCTCTCATAGGAGGCTTTTGTAGTGCTGGAAGATGGCATGATGGTCCATAGTTGCTGAGGGATATGATTACAAGGGAAATCACCCCGAGCATGTCACTTTCAGTTCTTTGATTAATAGTTTTGTGAAAGAGGGAAAGCTTACTGAGGTTAAAGAATTGTACAATGAGATGATCACAAGAGGGATAGATTCTGATACTATCACATATAATACTTTAATATATGGGTTGTGCAACGAAAAGCGCTTAGAAGAAGCCATCCAGATGCTGGATCTTATGGTTAGCAATGGATGCGATCCGAGTATTGTGACTTATAGTATCCTTATAAATGGATATTGTAAGGCTAAACTGGTTGATGATGGTATGAGACTTTTTCCGCAAAAT
The DNA here is from genome assembly GCA_905132765.1 of Moricandia arvensis. Lineage (NCBI taxonomy): Eukaryota > Viridiplantae > Streptophyta > Magnoliopsida > Brassicales > Brassicaceae > Moricandia > Moricandia arvensis. Next base: position 130,936 of record CAJHQP010000750.1, on the reverse strand, counting down.
GTCTGTGAGAGGAGTGGTTGCCGGTACAGTCGCGTATAGCACTCTCATCCAAGGGTTTTGTCTTTTGGTATTTTATGTTTTATAATCTAGATTTTGCAGTAACATGTTTTCTATTCTATGCAGATTCTCGAACCAAACCATATTTGTCACTAACTCACCCACTATGATTTCTGGTTAGCCCTTCACGATGTTGATGAATCGGAGTGCCAAAGCTTTGAGATTTGCTCGGGCGCGTCTCCTGGAGACAGGTTCTTACGAGTTCTTGTTTTTCTTGGGAGAAGGAGACTTTTCAAGTGGTCTAAACAGCGATAGAAAGATCTCATCATACTTAACACTCTTGTCAATGGACTTTGTCTCCAAGATAGACTGTCTGAAGCAATGGCTTTGATTGATCGAATGATGGATATTGGGTGTCAACCTGATCAGTATACCTATGGTCCAATTTTAAACAGAATGTGTAAGTCAGAGAACACTGCCTTGGCCTTGGATCTGTTCAGAAAGATGGAACATAGAAAGATCAAGCCATACAACATGATTATTGATAGTCTTTGCAAAGATGGGAGCCTCGAGGATGCACTCAGCCTTTTCAATGAAATGGAAACCAAAGGGATCAAAGCAGATGTCTTTACCTACACCTCTCTCATAGGAGGCTTCTGTAGTGTCAGAAGATGGGATGATGGTGCAATGTTTCTCAGGGATATGATTACAAGGGAAATCACACCTGACGTCATCACTTTCAATTCTTTGATTGATAGTCTTGTGAAAGAGGGAAAGCTTAGTGAGGCTAAAGAACTGTAGCTTACCTTTGAAAGGAGTGAAGCCTAATGCCTAGACATTCACCGTAATGATTTGGAGATTGTGTAAGACGGTAAGAAAGGGTCACATCCTAAAGCAAACATGTTGCTTAGAAAAATGGAGGAAGATGGGAATGCACTAAATGATTGTACACATAGTCGGTCTTTGGGCCAAGCCAAAGAATCAGTCGCTTTCAATCTTTTTATTATAAAGATATTTTTAGCCACAATTTTTTTAAATTATTTTTTAGTCTAGTGGTAAAATCTAAAAGTTATAGTTTTTCTTTATTTAACGAGGGTTCGAAATCTCAAAAAGTAGTCATACCTTTTAATTTGTTTTTAGCCATAGATTTCTTAGGGCCGATTCTGATTGTACACACAAACACTCTTGTGAGGGCATATGTTCGAGATGGTGACTAGCACCATTAACCATAGCACACCACTTGGGGTGCTTAATTTTTTTTTTCTATTTTTAAGAAAAAACAAAAAGAAAAAGATAAACCAATTGCAGGTCGGCACGTGTCAGTGGAGCCCGCAAATAGTGCAAGCACCCAAACAAAATGAATGCTTATTTAAGCAATTTAAGAATTGATTTTTAGAGGTGCTTGTGGGCCCCACCCCTTAAGCACCCCTTAAGCACTTAAGGTTAATGGTGCTCTTAGCTGCATCTGCACAACTTATAGAAGAAATGAAGAGTTGTGGGTTAAGATGGTGATGGATATGTTATCGAGCGGTGAATTGATATCTGATCCGTTTTAACCCTTATTAACTCTTATTTTATAGATACTAGATTTTCAACTTGCGCTACGCGCGAGTTTGTATTAATAATTAATTTTTATTTTATATTTAAATAATAAATAGATAAATTATTTATATAATTTTTCTGTGATATATATTTAAAATACGATTTATTATTATTCTATTTAAAATTTTATACAATTGTATGTATTGAATAGCCAATATTAAAATGCCTATTTGTTTGTATAGGTAAATGTATAAGTATATTTATAGCATAAATATATTATTTTTCAGTCATAATTTATTTTAAAATAATAGAATTTTTTGATGTGTATTAACTACTACTATATTGTTATTAACATTTTTTATCTTAAATTTTTTACTTATCTTTCTAGTTCAATGACATAAAATATTATTTCATACGTATACTTTCTAACTTTGCTTTATATTAACCAAATTTTTATAATGAAAGTATAAATATTAGATAGTTATTGTGTGCTTATATGTATTGAAAATGCTTCAATTTAATTCTCTTAAATGCATATATGTATAATGTTTAGATTTAGGTTTTAATCATAATACATATTTTGATAAATATAAACAATAGTAAATTTTTTTGTTAGATATAAGAAAAGGGAGAATGAATATATAAACTTTTAAGCAGAGTTAAGCAACATTTTTTATTAAGTAAAACTATAGGAGATCTGTAATATTATATATATATATATATATATATATATATATATATATATATATGTGTGTGTGTGTGTATATCTTTTAACTAATATAATTGCAATATAAATTAATGTGAGGACTATGATTATTTATTAGTTCACATGTATCTTTTTCTAATTTTTAGAAGTTTTTCAAAATTGTAGTGTTGATATTTTAATGATAAATACTTTTAAATAATATATTCTTTTGTTGATTAAAGTATAATGAATATTTATCATCGCTGAAATTATATTCTAATATTACTACTATTTTTAAATATTATTAAACATTTAAGTAACTTATTTGGTGAACTTCTTTAGATTTTTTTAAGTTTTCATATATTTTATTAACATTTTTCTTCAAATATATTTCTTTGATAAAACTCGTATGAGTTCATTTTAATATTTACATATTATGTTGATTGCTGTAATTATTTTTCATAAAAATGAATCATATCATTTTATAGGTGACTTACATTAAAATGTATAAAGAGTCATCTTGTACTTTATTTTATTCTTAATGACCTTTTTTGTAGATTACAAAAATTTAGATTCTTTTCAAAAAAAATTATCTAATTGGTTTAATGAAGAAGTTGATTATAATTTTCTAAAAACAATTGTCTCAACACATAATATAGTATTGTTATTAAAATTTTAATTGTTGATGTAAGTTAATACATTTGAATGATAAAAGGTAGTTGAAAAATACATAAATAAACAACATAATTAAAAACGTGTGTTACATAAGTGAATTATTTTTACTATCATCTTTAATAAAATTTATTGTAAACCAAGAAGGGTTTGATACAAAGAATTAAAATCAAACAACATTTTTCAAGAAAATTGTGCAATCTAATATAAATTTGATGACTTTTAATAGCCGATATAACAATATAAATAAGAAAATTTTAAATACTAAATTTCAGTTTACTTTTTTAATTTATTTGATTATTTTGAATATTTTGAAATTAAATACCTTTTATTTCGATGTATATGCTATTTGTATGCTTTGACATACTGTATGATATAAGTTTTTCTTAATATTTTAGACATTAGTTTTGAAAGAGTTAACATATATACCAAATTAGTTTGTTTTTACTATTTTTTGTTTATATTAGATATTTTAAATTTTATTCTGATAGATGATATTTGGAAATTTAAGATTTTAAAAAATATTAAATTACGATGATATTGATATTTCAAATTATATGTTAATATTTTAAAATAAAATAGAAAAAATCATTAGAAAGATTGTGAATAAAAATATTTCTCGCTAAATGTTTAATTTAAATTTTTCTATAAGTTGGTATAATATCAAGCTAAGTTTTATGAAATTTTTTATATCTGTTAATTTATATTTTTACACTGGTTTTATCTTACATACATGATTATGAAAGTTTTTTAAAACAAAAACCATGATTTTCTTTTACAAAAAATGTTTTTATAATTAGTTAAAATGTTATGTTTAGTTTCAAATATTCATTTTATATATTAAGTTATCTATTTTCATAAAAAGAAACATTGTCTTTTTATACCTTATTTGATTTTCATTTTATTTTGATTGAAATAATTTCTTAAGAGAATATTCAAAATATCAAATTTGGATGTTCAGCGCTGGTATATTATTAACGTTACTTGTAAATGAGCAATTATCTCAAATAGCTATTTTTAAATTTTTATTTTGAAATTTTTATTTTTTAAATTTTAAACTTCACCTCCAAAACCTCAACTCATAACTATAAACTCAAGTATAAATTACTTAACCCTATGGGTATAAATTTATATTTACACCCTTTAATAAAATTATTTTGATTTTTCTCCTCAAATGCTATTTTTGACAAAAAAAAAGTAGTGTTATCCTAAGGTATTTCTCTTTGTAAGTTCTCTCTAGACACTTCAAATAATATAAATCCTCATTTTTAAAATATACGTGTTTAGGTTCATAGTGTCTTTATTGTTTGAAATTTTTGTATTCTTTAAAATAATTTTTTGTTAGTTAAATTTATGTTAATATTCTAGAGGTTTAGTTTATATATCAAAATGACTCAGTTGATGATATTTCTATTTTGTTTACTAAATTTAACATTGATTTCTATTTCTATTTTGAAAGAGATAATTTTTGAAGATCTTCAAATTTTAAAATAATAAATGAAAAGGTGAGTAATATACTTTTATTTGTGACTTGAAATAATATGTGGACACTTTTAATGATTTATAGCATCAAATTGTATATAGTATATGTTACTTGTGCATATTTTCAATAATATATAACCTAAATTTTGAAAATCATGTGTTTTAAATTTATTTAGTTATAATTGTTTGAAAATTTGTATTTTGAAATTTATTATTATTTTTTTTAGTATTTTCGAAAATTTGTTATATATTAAGTTAACTTATATATAATGTTTTTATTTTTGTAAGTTTACCATATTTGATATTTATTTCTATTTACTTGTGAATATTTTCAATAATATATAACCTAAATTTTGAAAATCACGTGTTTTAAATTTATTTAGTTATAATTGTTTAAAAATTTGTATTTTGAAATTAATTATTATTTTTGTTAGTATTTTTGAAAATTTGTTATATATTAAGTTAACTTATATATAATTTTTTTCTTTTTGTAGTTTACCATATTTGATATTTATTTATATTTATAATGAAATAATACAATTTCGAAAATATTAACATTTTTAAAAATAGCAACTTAAAATACTGATTTGTCATAATATGATTGGAGGCTTAAAATCTTATGTGGACACCCTCAATGGCTTATAGCTTCAACTTTTATATAGTATAGATTTGATCCGTTTAAACCCCTTATTTTATAGTTGATTTTGTGTTTTTTAAAGGGAAAATTCCATAAAAATATCCCAACTAAATTTCATTAAGATTTTTATCACCTAAATTTTTTCGCTATCCAGTTTAATACCTCAATTAATTATTTTCCTTATTTTAATATACCAACTTTTAAAAATCTGCCCATTTTAATACCCAAAATTTATTTATTTTAATTAAAAATACTAATAAGTTTCAAATAAAATTTTAAAAATTTCCAAAATCTAAGAGAAAATATGTACATTTTCTAATTTTATTTTAATCTTTAGGAAAAAAGGTATATAAATTATCGGAATTTTATTTAAAAAATAAAATAATTTTGAATGTAAAAAATGAATTTGTTTTCTATTTAAGAAAACAAACTAAATTCAATATTTTAAAATTTAAAATTTTAGTAAAAAAAATAATATCATACAAAATTTAGTTACTTTTATTTTTAAAAAGCAATAAAATTAGAATATTTTAGAGTGTTTTTGTAAATTTTATAGATTTTTTATGTTTCATTTAAAATTTATTAATATTTTAACTAAAATCAATAATTTTTGGATAGTAAAATGGGCATAATTTAAAAATTTGTATATTAAAATGAATAAAATAATTAGTTGAGGTATTAAATTGAATAGCGGAAAAATTTAGATTTTATAAAACTTAATAAAATTTAGTTTGGTTATTTTTATGGAATTTTCCTTTTTTAAAGAATATGTCAAAGCAGAAGGTAAGATAAGATGGGCTCAAAAGGCGGTACAAAATCGAAAGCTGTATAAAATAGAAAGTCCGAAAGAGGTGGGAGAAGTAAACTCAGATTGGGATCTCTTGTCTCTCTGTATGCGCAGAGCTGTGTGAGATATCGATACAGAGCCACCGATTCTGGAGAAGCATGAAGAGGATGAGGAAGCAATCATTGGCCGATGTAACTATTATTATTATTATTATTATTGTTTTTGATATTATAAATACATCCTGACATGAGTCTTCCTTTGAGTAGAACGTAGATTCAACGTTGTGTGAATTGCTACCCCAGGATTTGGTAGAGCTGATCCTGGAGTGTGTGCCCGTGAAGCCTCTGCTGAGGTTCAGGTCTGTATGCAAGCAGTGGAAACTGACAATCGATTCCTCAGGTTTCAAGGAACGACACTTGTTCCGCCGCAAGCAGTTAGGTGGTCCCGATGTCCTCATCATGCGTCTCTTCTATGATAGACCTGTGAAACACGAAGGTCGTGGTCGAAGAGTTGTGTTGAAGGAATCAAGAAGAATAGCTTGGAAGGTCAGTTTCACGTGCGGCTTCTTCTCCTCTGGTAGTTGTGACGGTCTAGTATGCGTCTACTGTCTCTACGCAGACAGTATCGTGGGCAATCCCGCCACTAGATGGCATCGGAGTTTTCCTCTTTCCAATTATCAAGAACTCCTCATTCAGAGGCTCAAGAGAGAGCGTTCTGACTTCCCATGGCCTAGTCTTGGATTCGGTAGAGACAAATTAACAGGCACTTTCAAGCCTGTTTGGTTGTATAATTCATCCGGGTTTGTACTAGGAGGAGGAGGAGAAGATGTTGTTACCTATTGTGAAGTTTTCGATTTTAGCACCAACGCTTGGAGATACGTTGTCCCTGCTTCTCCTTATCCCATCAATGCTTACTATAAGCCTGTTCATTTGGATGGGTCCCTTTATTGGTTCACCGAGTGTGAACCACCCATGGTACTATCTTTTGATCTTCACACCGAGACTTTCCAAATCATCTGTAAAGCTCCCTTTGCCGCCAACCCACCTGACCATCGCCAGATCACATGTGCATCCTCGATAACCAATTGTGCGTATCTGAGAAAAAAGACTCACCCAAGTAATATGGTCATTCGATTCTTCAGACAAGACATGGAAGACACTGTGTTCGTTTGATCTCCACCCAAGAAGCGGCGGCTTTGCTCTCTTACCAATAGCAATTCCGGACAAGGGTCAGTTATTGCTTCAAGGTAGTGATTCCATGGACTCACTGGTCATATATGATCTCCACAACAGATCTTATGATTTATTCTGTGACACACCCTCGGATTCTGTTTATTATTTCCCGAGTTTATTCTCTGCTTTCTCAAACTAAACATTCTTCTTTAATTTAAACCAATCCTCACCTTGTTGTATTTTGCTATTATAGAAGTTACCCAACCATTTAAATATGAGACACACTATTGCAGTTTCTCTCACATTTTATAGCTTTCATATAATCCTTGTTAATATGAAACACACTACTGCAGTTTCACTCACATTTTATGGAGCGCTGTACCTTTGTTAATATGAAACACATTATTGCAGTTTCACTCATATATGACCTGTAAAAAATTGTTAAGCACATCAATCAAAAATACAGTAAAGAGCTCTGAGACTGGTTCTTCTAAATGTTTCACAAAACTGAGAGGGACTTGTTAATGAAAGAATCACCACAATCTCACTCAAATCCTAAAACTCTACACACCTTAAACTACCTGCAAAGTGATATCTTTTTTATAACTGCTTTCTGTCCAGCTTACAGCAGCTATGATTTGTTAGTACATTCAGTCCTAGATTAGTTATGTCTTGCCTTCTTAGACTAATGACAGAAGCTTTTGGTTACAATGGAAGCAAGCGAGAGACATGTTTACTACCAAATAAAAAATATATCATGTCTTTTTCTTGTATATGTAGAAACTAGGTTTCATACAGGCAGTAACTTGAAAATAAAAGTTTCAGGATTTCACATATGAATCCAGTAACATTTTCTTATAGTCACATAACCTTTTACTGTTATAATACCCATAACCCATTACTATTCAAATCAGATATCTTCAGAATCAGAATCAGAATCATAATCAGAATCAGAAACAATGAAAAAAGCCCTTCTAGTAGAAAAACAAGCCTCTTGAACCACTTCTTCACCTCCGATGTTCTACCGGAAATCTGCAAAACAAAAAAGTCACCACAATATAGTAACACACAAAACAAAACGTCTCCAATAATTTAGAACTGTTAGTTACCTTGACAACTGTGTCACCGTTGTTTTTCACGAACATCTCAGCTCCATGTACCGTTGCCCACAGCTTCAAATCTCTAGTTTGTTCTTTCACGATCAACCTAATCTCGTGTCCAAGCTGCGTTGATGTTCTAAAACCTTCGTAAAGTTGCATGAGTGCCTCGGATGATGGAGACATAAGGCCAAAAATTTCAGAGGAAGAGACTCTGTAGAGTCTTCCTTCCGGGAGAGTACTCACATGAGTAATGCTAGCCGTGGTTGATTCCACTACTTGATCGATGAAACCGTCATCTTGAGACGGTGGACATATTATGAAGAACTCAATCACTTCCATTTTCCTTTTCTCTTCAATCAATAACTTTCTTTCAACTCCATCACTCGTTGTTATATCGTACACTCTCACCTTCTTTTCATTGTCGAAACCTTGTTGACTTGTAGAAGATGGTGTGGGTATTGGAGGAGGCCAATCTTGTACCTCTACGTCCCGTGTGTACATGTTGTTCACTAACTTGGGTACGTCTCCTCACTACATAAAAATACAAAAAAAAAAAAACTAGGGATCAATTCCATTTCCATTTCATTATAGATGTTGATTTTACCTTTACGAGCCATTGGTGCAAAAGGATATTTATTATAAACTCCCTCAGAACAAAGTTTTTCATGGAAGCATTCGCTCCATTTGAAAGATGTCTCGTACTTTCCAAGGTGTTGGTGGACAAGTTTTGTCGCTTCAGACCCGAAACTCATGTTTGTAGAAACGCTTCCAGAAAGGCTTTTTTTTTTCTTTTTCTTTTTTTTTTTTCAAAGAGATCGACAATGAACTCATATGAGCTAATAGAAGTATTGTCATAACCCCATCTACCGTTCTGTGTCACCGAGACCGCACGTGATCGGTGCTAGTACAACTAACTAGTTTGGGGTGAAGTGAACCTTAGACGCGTTGAACATTTTACCAACTGGTCTGTTTTCATATTATTACTTAATTTGTCTAATTAATGACTTCAAGCAACTAATCTACTTTTTCTTTCTTCATAATGTATGTTGTTATATGCTTAACAAACTCATATTACGAATACATGTATTTTTCTTCCTCGTACGTACTCCCTATATAGTAAGTTTTCCTAGGCATATCAGAGCATTAAGAAGCAGTAGTTCAGGTATACAACCACCACGCCACTGAGAAACTTGCATAGCACGTTTGCCAATTAAGTTCATCTTAAACCTAGATATTAATTGTATAGTAAGAGTGCAGTGAAGAAGCAATTTCTAGAATTGGCCAATTGTGTTCCAAGCAATGCTTGCTGCTTGTTAGAGTGTTACAACACACAACTAAGTCACGACCAAAACCATAGGAACGTAGTAGCTCAAGGAAGAATTTTGGATGAAATGGTTCAATTTGACTTAAATTGATTATTGATCCAACAAAGTTAAACCGGAGCTTTTATTAAACCAAGTCGGCCAACATCGAGTCAAAGCCTGAATCTAACACAATTATATCAGTTTTTCGACAATTTTTTCTCGTAGATTTCGGTTTGTTTCAGACGGTTATTGGTCTGTAAAACAATGAATGAATTTATACGCGTTTGGTCCGTGTGCCCTAAGGCTCGTGGTACATCGAGTCAAATCCAAAAAAAAAATCGAACAATTTTTTTTTTTTTTGTTGAAATTTGGAAAAATGTTTGTTTTTAAAAGATCTATATTTTAAATCGAACAAATTACTCGGCTTAAATCTTCGTATAATATACATCCGACAAAATTTATCGTATATTTTGGATTGTTTGTAACCGGTTGAATGAAAGTAAATCGGTTTGGTCGATAAAGTTGCACTTTTGTCCGTGTCTCTGGAAGCTCGTGACTTGGCTCTTTGGAGATGGTTCGGTCTCGTCCTTCCTACGGTCATAGATTTCAACAGATTGTTTGGTTTAGTAAAAACAAATATGATCTTGTTTGCAAGCAAATGGAGATCTCTTACATTGGCCTTGGATCTACTCAGAAAGATGAATGTAGAAATATCGAGCTTCATCTGATCTGCAACCACGTGACGTGACTAGGGATGTTAAAACGGGCCTCAAAACCCGCGAGCTTTCACGGGCTAAGTATAAATAGTCTGACCCGTTACCCGTTTAATTGTATGTAAAACTTAACGGGTTCACACATGATTACCCATTAAGGCCCGTTTAGTAAACGGGCGTGGTCTGAATAGTAATGGGCGCCCGTTTAGTTTTTTTTTCAATACAGAAAACGACATCCAATTATTTAGGTTTTCATTTTCCTGTATCTTTCTCCAGCCGTCTCTGGTTGGATCTTCTCCTCTTCAAGCTCTCTGTCGATGAAATTTAAGAAGATTATATGAATCAAACTTTGAGAAATCAAGGAAAAGGATCTCTTCTTTTTCTCGTAAGTAGGTAAACTACTGGTTTTGACATCTTTTCATGTTTTTGAGACAAATCTCTAAAACAAGTCTTTCTTTGATTCTGATTCTCGATTGCAGGAGGTTTGGTTTGAACTTCGAAGTGTAGGTTTCTGCTGTGAGCATTTTTGCTGTGTTTGGTGGGTTATATTTACTTTCAGAGTTTCAGGTAATTTCATATTCATGGTGGTATTGTCTCTTTCTTTGCTTCTGTAATTACTTGAAGCTTTTACTTACTCTTCTCTTGGTTTTGTTCAATACGAGTGACTTTAAAATGTAAGTTATTAGTGGCAGAGTGACATTTAGAATCTGTAAGCTCAAAGATTCTCCTAACTTACGACTACTAGAAATCTCTCACATGGAAGTTAGTTTCTTTCCATGAACTTTTTTTTTGAATGTGTAGTAGTATCGTGTTTTGCATACTTGAAGCTACGGAGTATGGACAATAAAATGTTTTATTTTTTTTGGTTTGCTTGTATGGTTGGTCTTCCATCTATTGACAAAATTCCATCGGTAGTGACATATGTATATGCAAAACATATCTCTGTCTCTCTCCTTGCACCAGTAAGAACAAAAGAGTTCTCAATAGTTCAGGTTTTTGTTTGGCTTTCCTTGTTTTAGCAGAAGAGTGATTTAGAGAGAGAGAGAGAGAGAGTGAAGAAGTTTCTTAGACCCTTAGTTGATTCTAGAGATTGGGACTTTTGCGTTATCTGGAAACTTGGTGATGATCCTTCTAGGTACACACTTTATTCTGTTTTTTTTTGTTTTCATGGTTTTGAGTCTTTTGTCTCATATTGTATTTTAGATTCCCATGGTGAGTTAGTTGTGTTAAGTTTTATTGGTATCTGAGAGTTTTGTTCTTAATATCTATCTATCTCCTGGATTACCAAAATCTTAATATTACATGTCTGTAAATCCGCCACATTTGACGTTTACGACATCCTTTGATCTCTAACTCAGGCATTTAAATAAGATAATTATGGTGTTTATTTTACAACACAGTGATCTTTTAATAATAAGACTACACATGATGATTATTCACATTTACTCTTATCTTTACTTTTATAATATTTGCAGGATGGATTTGGATTCTCTCAATACAATAGCAATCCTTGATGCTTAAAGGGATTACATGGACATGAATGAAAGAAGATGCTTTGATGAGGAAAATGCAATGAGGGAGGGAGAAACAGAAATGCAAGAACCAGAACAAAGTGACACACAAGCTGCTGAAACCAACTCAAGCGACACAACCACGTAAGAGACGTTTTAACTTCTAAAGCTTGGAAAGATTTTACATCGGTTGGGGTTGAAGTGATGGCAAGGAAAGAGGTCAGTGTAACCATTGTGGTAAAAAACTAGTAATCATACTAAAACACATGGAACACATCACTTGCTTCGCCATTTAGAAACTTGTCCAGAATGCCTAAAAGGTAGATAGGCTTGCATATGATCATAAGTATAGTCTAAAATTATAAAATTTCATAAGCATAATATTGTTATTGGTAAATTGATATAAACCTTCATTGTATAGGATATTTTTGAGTTAGAAAGAAGCATTGCAGTTGGTGTGGGCAACCTTAAGACACATTTGGAAATCTATTTGGAGGAGCCAAGAGTAAACAGGAAAGATTTTCCAGACTTGGATGTTTTGGGTTATTGGAAGGAGAATCATCATCGACTTAGTGATTTGGCGGATATGGCGCGTGATTTGCTTACCATCCGATTACTACAGTTGCCTCTGAGTCGGCTTTAGCATTGGAGGTAGAGTTTTGACTTCATAACGAAATCGGCTGCTCCATAAAATGTTCAAGCTTTGCTTTGCGCACGCAATTGGCTTCGAGGATTTGTAGATTTTGAAGTAAACTAAAGATATTTTCTAAAAATAATTTTATAATTAAATGATTCTTTAACTAACTTACATTTTAATTATAGGTACCATCGAAGATACTGAGGGCATTGAAGATGTTAGAAAAATTGCAAGTAATTCAGGAGTTGAAAGTTCAAGATCAGGAGAGTCAAACATGCAATGAAAGGAAGTTGAAGTTTATTTCGATCTTGTTTTTTATGGTTTGCAGTTTTTTATGAAGTAAACTTTATGTATTTTCAGATTCTCTATGGTTTGTTTTCTTTCACTTCTAAATTTCAGATTTTATATTTTTTATGGTTGCAGTTTCTTTATGAAGTAAACTTTATGTATTTTTCAGATTCTCTATGGTTTGTTTTCTTTCACTTTCTAAATTTCAGATTTTATATATTTGTAGATTTTAAATCAGGTTTATTACATGTTATTGAACATTTGAAATAATTAAAATTGCATTTAAAAATAATTAAAATAAAGACAGTCTCATTGCATAAAATATAAAGTATTTTCAGATTAAAATGTAAAATTATAATAATATATCTGTATTTTCGAAATTATTAAACTGTAGTTGAAAAAATAACGGGTTCATGGGACTAAACGGGCATCTCCTTGTTAAACGGGTTCACAATTAAACGGGTTTAACGGGCTTACAATTTAAATGGGCATGCGGGTAAACGGGTTATAAACGGGCAGGGTCTAAACGCCCAGGTAGCCCGTTTAACATCCCTAGAACGTGACACGAACCCCTCCATCTGAACAGGCGGTCACAATATCTCACTCTCCAGAGAATTGGCGTCCTAAACACATCCAGGACTTGTACCGAGATGTTGGAGGCCATAAGTAAGTTAGGAAGAGTTTTATGAAAAAAATGTGTAAATTGGGGGTTTTTTTCTATGTTAAAAAAATTAAGGGTCCTAGACCAATGTTTCATTTGATTGTGCTCCAAACCACCCCTAAACACATCCCGGTTGGTTGGCGAATGTGTTCTTGTGGTGAAAATTAACTACAACTACTTCGGGTATTCGGTCGGTTCCGGATAAAACTCATTTGGTTCCGGTTATATAGGTTATTTAAACAAATGAATCTAATGAGTACTTGGTCGATTTACGGTTCAGATTCGAATTGGTTCCGACCGGTTTCAGATCGGTTTCCAGGTTGGTCGCTATATACACTTTTAAACCCGAAATAAATATTATATTTTATTTATTTTTCTATTTTTTTTAAATTTTTAAAGAAGAATATATTAAAATAGAATATAAGTTAGAAATAAGTAAATTAATACAACAAATTTGAAATAGTCTAATGATATTACACATTTTATTTTAACCTTTCAAATCAGAGTTCGACTCCCATGAAATATACATTTATATGTATTTTTACATAGAATTCAGTTCAAGACAGAATATCCTTTCGACCCGGAAATAAAACCGAACACAACCCAATATCCGTAATTGTTAAAATAATTATCTATCAAGTAAAATCGTAAATGCCGAAACTAAACATAACTGCTCAGATCGGATGAGATTCAGTTTGAGTATTTGGTAATGGGTCAAGAGTAGCAGGCCTAACTACAACAATACACACAGTGAATTTACCTATATATAGACTTCTAAATGAACTTTTTTTGTCTATATAGCTACAATGCATTACTGACTCATATATACCAGTAAGAAAACGTAAAACAATAAATAATAGTTTCAACTTACTAAAACTAGTCCAAAAAGAACAATAATAGAAACAAATTGACGTGGTGTTCTAAAAAAAGAAACAAATTGACGCAATATCAAGGTTCAATCAAATCATAATAAACCGGATTTCTGACGACCGACATTGCGCCGGTTTAAAGAGAGATATAAATAACACGATCTCGTTATAACCCTTCTTCTTTACGGAGATCTGCTACATGATTCAGGCTTAGCTTTCTTATCTTCCCCCAAATATCGCGTCGTCGAGATTTCTAGGGTTTCGATTTTCGCTGCTCCTTTGATTTCTCGGGATTCGATTCTGTGCTCCCTCTCTGGTTTTATCGCCAATTTCACCTCGATTCGCTCAATTGTGCCCCTATCAGTGTTTCTGATCTGCTTCGTCTCGAGGTTCGTTATCTTCCCTAATTCTTAGCTTTATCCTCTTTCTATAGTTCGATCAAGGGATTGAGTGTGGGGTTTTGCTGTTTCGATCTACTTTTCCGGGAAGTTCTTGTCTTTCGCAGGAAAAATCTGTGGGGGAGATTCTTTCTTTTTTTCCTCTTCCACTGTTCTATAGATTATTGTACTTGTTATGTGATATTCTCTCATTCGGTGGGGAAAAGTTTTTGGTTTTTCTCATTTGTAGTTTCGATTACTATCCTTTTGATTGGTTCTGTTCCCTTGCGTTGATGACTGATTAGTTTGTTCTGGTTTTGTAGTGGATTCTGATGCTTGCTATCTGTGGTGAGATTGGTTGCTGGCTGATTTGATGAGGAAGAAGAGGAAGGTAGTGAAACTGAGGGTTCGGAGAAGTTACCAGAGGATTTGTCATCATGTGCATTGCGTCACGATCGTCCAACTTCAGGTCACATTTTCGCTAGAGGGTTACGCTAGACTTAAGAAGCGCTGCAAGGAGAATGATACTGTTTGACGACGAGTCTGTTGGTTCCTTTAAGAGACGACTCGCTGGCGTCGCTACTGCACCTCCTTGTGGTTGCGTCGTCTTTAGTTTCGTCAGGGAGAGGTTTGAAGAGGAAGATAGGGTGCATTGATGTTTCCACGCAGACTGGCAGGAAGAATAAGATTGACGATGACTATGTTTTTGGTCCTAATATTGGGAAAGGTAAGTTCGGGTCGGTTAGGATCTGTAGGTCTAAGAATAATGGGATTGACTTTGCTTGTAAGACTCTGAAGAAGGGGGAGGAGACTGTCCACAGGGAAGTTGAGATAATGCAACATTTATCTGGTCATCCTCGGGTTGTTACATTGCATGCCGTATATGAAGGAGTCTGATTGTTTCCATCTTGTGATGGAGCTGTGTTCTGGGGGACGTTTGATTGATCAGATGGTCAAGGAGGGTAAGTATTCTGAGCAGAGAGCAGCTAATATATTCAAGGACCTCATGCTAGTCATCAATTATTGCCACGAGATGGGAGTTGTGCATAGAGATATAAAACCTGAGAATATTCTACTAACAGCTGCTGGGAAGATACAGCTTGCTGATTTTGGACTTGCCATGAGAATTGCAAAAAGGTAATTGTATCTTAAGCCTTAGAGAGTTTCTTAGTTGTTATTATGTGCAGTTTAAATGATTTGTAGTGTCTTTATGAAATTGTCAAGTGCAGTGACTTTTATGTATTTGTTGCATCGCAGTGACTTTTATGCTACCGGAAGTTTAATATTCTGTACGAAACTAGCTGTCCTGTGTTTGTAATCTATATTCCTTGAAAGTCTCACTTGCATTCTGGTAATGATTGTTTTACTTGGTCATAAACTAGATTTAGAAAGCTAATCTGGTATGAGTGAGTTGTACATGCTTTAGTTATTGTGAATAAAGTATTGGTTATGTCGATACTACTGACAAGTTATGTTACTTATCCTACTTTGTTTAATATGCTTTGCCACAGGTCAAACATTGTCTGGATTAGCAGGAAGTCCTGCTTAATGTTGCACGGAAGTCTTTCTGAAAATTACTCAGCAGGAAGTAGACATTTGGAGTGCAGGAGTCCTCTTATACGCTCTCTTATCAGGTGTACTTCCGTTTAAGGGAGACTCTTTGATGCAATTTTCGAAGCAATCAAGAAAGTGAAACTTTGATTTCAACTCGGGTGTGTGGGAGTCACGTGTCCAACCAGCCCGTGATCTGTTGGCAAGAATGCTAACAAGGGAAGAATCTTCCAGAATCACAGCGGATGAAGTGCTAAGTAGCCTTTTAGCGTGCAGTGTCGTGGATCCTTTGTTTGTCGTTGTTTAATGCTTAATACCATATCGTCACTTGTGTGTTTCAGGGCACCCATGGATACTCTTCTACACAGACCGGACACTCAAGACTATGTGTATCAAGTCGAAGACAAGAATCAAACAGACTCTCCATGCCTCCAGATTCGCAGTCAAATAGAGAAATTGACCTAAACAGGCTAAACGAGAGAAGAAGACAACATCTGATTCACCGACTGATTCATTCTCCAACACAGAGGAGGAAGAAGATGAGAGCGGTGTGGTAGATGTGCTTGTTGTTGCAATCTCCAACGTGAGGATCTCAGAACCAAAGAGAAGCAGAGTCTGGAGTCCCACAGCAGCCCCATTGAACAGCAACACTCTTCTAACTTGACCACGACTAATACACTCTGTCGAGCCTTCTGACAAAACCAGCTTCACTCACAAACACACAAGTCTCAAAGTCAAGCCCTGATATGATCTTAGTGACTAATTATCTTCATAAATGATAAATCACAATAGCAGTTGGATTTATTCTGATTTTCTTTCTCCATTCCTGACTATGTTGTATAATATCATGTAAATAAAGTATTCCTAAAATGTTTGATCCGTTTATATGTTGGAGTTATCTGGTCATTTCGTAAACCGTGAGATAAAAAGCATCTTCGTTATTGCAGTTAACAACAATTGCTATTCTGATTCTTTCTCATCCTGACTGTGTATATATCATGTAAATAGAAGTATTCTTGTTGTGTTAGCACTTGTTTGATACAAACTATACTAGTTCATATTTTTGATATTTCACATCGATTTTTTATTTTAATAAGAATTAGCTAATATCGCTTTTATTCTTGTTGAGCACTTGTTTGAGCATGAATCCACACAGTCCGCAACCTTCTCTGCATCTGCTTATTCACAACAACAATAAAAACCATCAATTTATCTAATCTCTAACTGTGTTCCAAAATTTTTAACTAATATCCATAATATATAGTAGATGTTATGTTTTGACAACAAGTATACATCTCTATATATACATGGTTATCGACTTTTATAAATTTATTTATGTAATCAAGAAAGAAAATAAATTACCTTTAGAGAACAGTTTTTTATATTGTGCTAAAAACTTCACCTAAAAACTTTGTATTAATCATGTTTTAAGCACACAAAAATAGTCTTTAAAAAAAGAAACAAAAAAAACTTACTCCGGATTTCTGAGAGAGAAAGAGAAGCACAATGATGAGTAGTACAAGTGTACAACCAGCTGCAAGAATAAACAGTTCTTAAGATTTTAAACTTTTTCTGGACTCATACATTTTTCTGGAATAGAAACGTCTCTTATATCTCTTTTTAAAAGACAGTTTCTTAAGTTTTCTTAATTAAAATAAGAAATCGGTCCTCTTAAGAAAATAAGAATCGACTCTTGCATTAACATAAATATGCATTAAAGATGCCTCGGTGGTCGATTACAAATAACCTGTTGTAACCTTCTGTGTAACCTGTTGTCAGAAAATAAAAGATCTTCTATAATAGTTAATCATTTCTACAATAACAACGTGATTATGGAGCGGCTATACGATAGTATGATCTTTAATTTTTCCTGTATGCTTATTATAATTGTAACGACCCTGATTCTATTACCCAAGGAATTGGTTTAATTTAATTAATTATTTAACCAAACCATCTCCAAACCAAAACCATCTCCAAACCAAACCATTATCTTTACCTATTTTTTTCGTAACGTGGAGATTGTGCATATCTATACCTAATTATTTAATCAAAGTGATCTCCTTCTTCTCCCATGTTGAACGAGAGAAAGTATCACCATTGATGCACCAACTCTCTCTCTAGTTGTTTCCCTTCTTCTCCATGCCTTCTTATGTTATGCTCCTCCATGTATTCCTACTCGTATTCATGTTATCATTGGAGGAGACGAGACGTACCCGTTCACCACCATAACCACTCTTCACCAGCCACCACTAGTCGAATATCACATGAGCCATTGTAGCTGTTGTCCATGGAGACTTAGCGTGCTTCTTGTTGTTGTGTAGCGATTAGAGAACTGATGATAGCCGAGCAGATTCAGAGTCATAGCCTCATCACCACCGACCTGATGCGGAGAGACCGGAGATGTCAGTCATGTTGGAGACCAGCCGTTATACTGGGATCTCCATGTTTACTGTTTCGATAATGGGATTTGGTCGAGTTTAAAGGTCGTGAGAGGTGTGGAGACAGAGCCGATCTAGAAATCTATGGGCTAGAAGCAAATTAAAAAAAATAGCTATTTTTGTGGGGTTTTGAACCCTTTCTAAAAAGAAGAAAAACTATAATTTAAAATTTTACCACTAGACTAAAGAAGAATTTAAAAAATTATGGCTGAAGTCTCTTTATAAATAAAAAGGCTGGAAGCACAGCTTCCTTGGCTTGGCCCAAGGGCCGGCTCTGTGTGGAGACGAGAAGCGAAACCGAGACCAGATCCGTCATATTGCACCATCATCGACTCCGATCTATACCGTTAGTCCGTGATCCATTGGAGAAAAACAAGGCATGTCATTGGAGGGTGTACCGTGATCACTGGAGATCGTACCAACCACCGTCATCAACCGTGACCACACTCGTATTGAGCTAAGTGTTGCCTCCTTTGTTTACTTGTGTACAAGTAACGTATATATCATAAACTTTTAACGTGTCCTTGCATGTGTGTAGTTTTAATCTTGGTGCCAACCTTGATTTGGAGTTGCTGGTGCATCACTTAAAGTTATGGCGAATGAAGATGTTATGTGGAACACGTTCATTCAACACCATTAATAATAGGGAAGAACATATGTTGGAGTGTTATTAGTCGAGCTATATATGTTCCCGAGTTATCTCTAATCATTGCTGAAGGTGAGGTTATTCCCAAACTTCTCGTACACGGCTTAGGATTTTGAATAAACATAATTTTATTTTTAATAACGTTCCGTCTTCGTGAAATCGACTCTATCAGAGTCTGCTTGTTTAGTTATTAGGTTCTCTGTTAAACCAGATATAAAGTGTTAGAGGGTTCAATTTGTTTGTTCTTTGATAATTGATATTAAATATAAATATATTATATATATATATATATATATATATATTATAAATATCTGTGAGAATTGAGTTGAAAGGTTTTGGTCGACTATGGAGACGTACTTCCATAGGACGGTTTTGTGACCAGTATGTTTTGTGTGGAGATGCTGCGACACAGCATAGTCGACATGTTGTGTCAATGTTTGGAGGTCGATAATCGTCTTCGGGCGTGTGTTACCGAGCACATATTCGGCGTTGTTTTTGGTCCTGGTTAGTGGGCAACGGGTGTGTATCTCGCTAGGACCATTGTTTGTTCTTTTGGGTACTTTAGGTACCGTGTTTGTTACGTGTTAGAAGTAAATTATATTTATCCAGAGTGTTATGACCGGGGTCCATGGACTTCGGGTTTAGCATCTCATACTCACTGAGTGACTCCCCTGTTACTCACCCCTTTCTTTCTCCCCCCCCCTCCTTTCAGGTGAGAATGACGAGTAGTCGGATATCTTGACGGTTTGGTGTCTTGGGGATCGTCGATTTTATATTGGTTTTCATTCGGTTTTATACGAATTTTGATATGAATTATTCTTATTATTAAATATAAAAATGATTTATCATGCGTTTAGTTATTAATACTTTAATATTTATTTATTTTTTATAAATCGGTTTATTATTTGATATTTTATTGGGTAGTAGCACGCCTTTTTCAAGAGAGGAAGAGACGGGTGTTTATAAATGGATTTCTTCCGCCATTAAAACTTAAGTGTTGTGTGTGCGTCTTGCGTGTTTCCAGTCAATATTGGTAACTCATTGTGTGTCGTTATAAAGCTATGATTGACAGTCTGAGCTTTAGATTCTCTTCTGGCCAATTGGTTGATCGTGACACTAGAGTTCTAACTTCTGTGGTTTAAAAGGATTACTAATTACGTTTTTTGTTCATTGAACCAGTCAGTGTTTTGGTTTTCTGATGTTTGGAAAATATTATTAGAATCAAATTTTCCTGATCAGAACCAGATTCCTTGAGTTGATGTTTGGGATAAGTGAGTTGAATTTGGACATCTTCTGTGAAACACCAGTGTTCTGTTACCACCTAGAGTGACTTTAGTTTTGGTCTTTGGGGTGCTCTTTGATCTACTAAGAAAGGTTTCTTGGCATCTGTGGATGACTGATGAGTTAGAGCTATTCATAATAGCCACTCTTTGGACATCATCTTTCACTTCCCCCACTGGCTCTCTTCTTTTGTAATATATATGAAATATCTACATGTTTGATAAAACTTAAACCTTTTGTAGATAAGATTTTATTTGAATATCTACATCTTTGTACAGCTCTTTTTTCTTCAGATTCCCAAGTTCAATGAAAACAAAAAACTCTGTAGTAACAGAGATCAGAACAAACAAGTACAATGTAACTAAGAATCACCAAAAGAGAAAGTTTTGAGTTTCCAAAACAGAATCCGTTCTTGTCTGAAAATGAAGTACAAGAGCTAAACGAACGACATGAAAAGCTTCAAACAAAACCAACATGTAGTGGAAGAGACTAAAGAATCGTAACACATGGCGGTGCATCTTTCTAGCCCCAACCACTGTTCGGTAAAGATAAAGCCTATCAACCTTCTCTCTTTCATCTTCTTCATTCCCTCTCCATCAGATGATTCTCATTCTCGTTGATGATCTCCACGTTAAGCCACGGCGCATTTCTCGCGAGCCTCTTGCAGCCACCGAGCGTTACTTCACAAGACGACATCCAAAGGGATCGCATTGTTCTGTACTTATCAACATCAGCCAAGAAGCGCAGCGTTCCCAAACGGACTGTCTCTTATCTCAAGCTTCCTCATCTTTTACACCCATTCCAAGACATACAACATTCCTTTGTCCGTGTCCCCGCAAAAGCTATTGAAAGCATCTCGAGCTGTTCAGCGTACATACGATGTAGAGGAAGACTTTGTCTGTTAATAAACCAGAGACAGAGAGTCTTCTTAGACTCTTGCAGGCTTTCACCAATGTGCCACCAAAGCCTTCGTCTAGTGACTGAGATGTGGTGTGGTCTTGGTTTTGTTTGGCTCGAGGATGCATAGTCTGAACCTGATGAAGTTTGGACAGTTTTTCGCGCACGGTTATGAGCGCTGCGTTTGTCATTTGTTTGCAGAAGTAGAGAATGGAATGAAGTTCAGGGCAGCTGCTGAGATTGCAACTAGACCAATCTCAGTCACAGCTGTGTCGTTGTCTTCTTCATCGTGTAGATCAGAGGGGAAGACTCTCAGCTCTTGTAACTCTTTACATGTGGAAGCCACAGACCTCAAGTCCTTTGTCTCCAATACTATCCAATATCTGTAGGAACAACAAACAACCATTATATGTAGGCCTGGGATTTTGAACCAAAACCAAACCGAAATTTTGGTTGGTTTGGTTTAAAAGTTTGGTTGATCGGCAGGGTTTTTCTTAAAAATTGGTTTTTCGGTTCGGTTCACAATCGTTTTTTCTTCTTAAAAAACTATATCCAAAACCCACCAAACTAACCAAATTTTGAAACAAACTACGAAATAACCAAACTAACCGAATAACAAACTAACAATAATTACCAAAATTTACAAATTAAATCGAAATTTTAACAAATTAGAACGGAATTTTTACTAAAAATCAAACTTCGGTAGGACGTTCAAGATATTCAAAACCGAACTAACGACATACTAAACCGAACTTTATTTCGGATGGTAACATTTATGTTGACCAAACAGACGAACGGAATACCAAACTAAACCGACCCAATATGCCTAATTATATGGTAGATGACTCATTGTTGTGAGATGCTTTTTAACAAGATCAAACTTAGCCATAACCGTTGAAGCTCTTACAAAACTGAATAAATCCTTATGGGTGGTTCCCTTGGATCTCAGCTGCATAGCTGAGGTTCAAGGAGGTAAGGTTTTCAATATCGGATAAACGCGGTCAGACAAAGTGGAGCAACCTCTGAGAACCCTGACAAGCTTCTCAACGAGGTGCATTTTCTAATAGCATCCATAAGCTTCATGAAAGATTCTTGATCAGGCTCATTCTCATAAGACCCTACTCCCAAATCCACTAGCTGAGGAGCACAGCTCATTAGCCTCGTGAGTGCATCAAGAGGCACTGCACGGTTTACCTTCAAGCTCTCCAGGTTTGGTGACCTCGCGACGAGTCTCTCTAGAGCAGCTAGATTGGTTTCTCCTTTAAGACAGGAGAAGTTCAATGAGGTAAGAGCGGTGGAGCTTCAGGAAAAACAGTTCAGCCATTGACCTCTGTGATCCTCAATCTCATTCTCTTGCAAGTCTAGCTCACGAAGATGCCTAATAAAGATCAAACACATTACATTGTTACAACTCAATGAAAAGAGATGAATGTTATCTCAACATCTTTACCTGCAATTAGCAGCAATGGAGGCTAAGCCATCAGTAGTAAACCCTTCACAGCTAACAAGCACTAAAGACTTGAAACGCGCAAAGGAACGTGAGAGCAGCTCAAGGCTTTCATCTGAGACAACCATCCTCTTCAATCTAAGCTCCTCAAGGCCAACACGGGCCTTAGCTAAAGCATCGATCCAAGGGTGAACAAAGCCTCCCCATTCATGAGGAACCAAGTTAAAGTCAGCAAAATGTGGCTTGCCTTTCAAAGTCAACGATCTGAGACATGGAAACCTCTCTATTAACCTCTCTGGATTGATGGCGTAGCAGTTTCCTATAAACACTTTCTTCCTGCTACACCTCTCGATCTTGTGCCATGATTTGCTTACCAGAGAGATAGAGTTCCTGTCTTTGTGAGAAGCTATGAAGTCGAAGATGTGTTCAATCACCTCGTCTGGGAAGTAATTCATCTCCTCCTTATAGATGTCTGAACCTTAATAGATCAAGAACATGACTTCAGCTCCAGATCCAGATCCACACACACACTTCAAATATAAAGAAGCTTCCAGATCCACACACACTTCCACTTGTGGATTTGAATTCAGCTCAAGAACAGAGAGCTCTGCAGGAAACAGAGTCTTGTATGAAACAGAGAGCTCTGCCAGGAAACAGAGTCGTGTAAAGTCCTGAGCTTTGATAAAACAGAGGAATGATTCACGAGATCCTAAAACTCTATAAAGGCTTGGAGCTTTAAGATTCAGATCCACACACTTCCAAATAAAGAGAAGCTAAGCTCGTGGATTTGAATTCAGCTCAAGAACAGAGAGCTCTGCAGGAAACAGAGTCGTGTAAAGTCCTGAGCTTTGATAAAACAGAGGAATGGTTCCGCGAGATCTTTAAAACTCTATAAAGCCGAAGCTTTTCGATTCAGATCTACATGGAAATAGATAAGCTAGATCTAAGAAGCTACTAGAATCGTCATTAGAGAACCCAGAATGTTTATATAGAGGAGAAGAAAGAAGAGAAGAAGAAGAAGAAGAAACGAGAAACTCTAACGAGGAAAACGTTGAAAATGAAGGAGAATCATGAATCGAATCTAAAGATAAACTCTGGACTGCTTCATCCAATGATGATGAGATGATCAGAGAGAGAGAGAGAAGAGAGATCACGCAAGCAAAGCTCTCTCTTTTTCTCTTTCTTCTCTTGTGGAGATAAAACAGAGGAAAAGCCAACCTAAGCCTGACCAAAAACTAACCGTGTTAGGTTAACCTTTTGAGAGGGGCTTTGATGATCCAACGGTGGAGATTGGCTCGAAGGATTAGCCACGAAAGGAATCTTGACCGTTGAAGAGTTAGTAATGTGTTGACACCACTGGTTTTATAACAAAGCCTTTCGCGAAAGAGAAAGGGTGAAGTGATGTCTTAGTGTCAGAACAAGGGACTTGTCTTTAAAAAAAGCCCTTTCTTTTCCATTTTATTACGATATTGCCACATAAAACATAATATTCCATTTTTACTCGCGATTAATCAAATATTCGTTTAATAGTACTATTAGATTATTATTAAGAAAAGATTCAATGGTTGTTAGAAAGTGCAGCAATTAGGAAACTTAATAAAATCAATCGTACAGTGGTACTCCTACTGCATCAGATATATGCGTTTAGACACGTCACACGTATGTAAGCTTATAAATTAAATAATTAATTAAATAATGTACATGATTGATAGTTAATTAAATAAAAATTAGTTAATTATTTATGGGATAAACAAGAAAAGGAGAAGCAGGGGCTGGCTGCATTTGTCTTTGGACGATGACACACCCATTGATGGATTTACAGGATTTTTAAGGTCATTAAATTTGTTTTTTCTTCTCTCTTTCAATAATTTTAAAATATTACATTTTCTAAATAAACTAATATAACTCCCATATTTTGTAGTTATGAGTTCTATCTCGATAATCTTGAAGCTCTTTGAAACAAATAAAAATGTTCAACTAATCAAAAGGATATAAGTAATAGTTTAGTATTTAATTCTCAGTTGAATTTGATCCTAACTATGTTTTGTTTCTATTAGGTTACATCATTTTAAAATAAATCCTGAAGAAATAGACAAAATCTCAAGACAACAAACATTAAGAAACATATAAAGAAACAAAAAGGAAAGTGGCATAGGCTTCATAATCAAACTCAATAATAGACCCACTTGCAAATTATTACATCTAGAGATAAGGGTAAAAACGAAGAGTTACACAAACCAAATCATGATCACTGGTTGAAAGATGAGAGTCATTTCTCATTGCTTAGCTAATGTTCAACATTGATGATAACTATGGTTCTGTTTTAATTTAGTTGTAGTTGTAAAATTATATTTTTTTTGTTTAAATATAAGTGTATTTTTATGATTTTAATGTAAATTTGATTAATTTTTAGGTTATTTTATTTTTTATTGGTTGAAATATGATTATGTTTATAGGTAATGATATTTTTATTTTTAAAATATGTAAAATTAAATATTTTATTAATTTGTATGCGTAAATATAAAATGACAAATAAAATGAAATAAAGAGAGTAATAAGGAACATTTATAATCACATAAATATCAAATTAATTACAATTTCCACAGTGGCTGACTTATGTTAAAACAAGTTTCATTCACTATAATATTTAGCTTAAACTAATATGTATATAGGCTTATCCGTAGTTGATAAGTAAACGTTAGCTAATGTGAATGTTAATCACGATTGGTGAGCTGATTAGCTAGTAAAAACAGATTATTATTCTGTTAAACTTGTGTCACTTGTCTTGTATGTCAAGTACTATTGTGTTGTGCATCCGTTCTCGTTAATTAGACACCTTTCCTATACACTTAAAACATTCTTGATTGTTTATCATCTGATGTATTTTTCACGATAGATAGGTTGAGGATTTACTTAATAAAAAAAGAGGACGAGTGATGATTTCACCTCTCTTGGCTCATCATATGCTACAATCCTGCCATGTGAAGGCCACATCTCTCTCTTTATCTCTATCACTTTTTAGTAATCATCTCCATTTTTCACCAGCTATAAGTGGTTTAAGTTGACTCAGATAATGCTTGTATTATTGGGTTTTACTGTTCAACCAATCTCCATATCACCATAGTTAATGCGGGTAAATTATCTGGTAAATTTAGGATGATGATGTGACTCCTCCTGATTTTATAGTCCTAAGATGTATTTATTTATCAAATAACGCATGCTTATATAAATAAATTTCTAGGTAATTTTTTGAGCAACTCAAATATACTTTTTTTTTAAATATCATAAAAATAATTTTTTTAAAAAAATTGTGACCAAAATTGATATTTTTTATTTTGATTTTTTTTTAAATTTAAAACTTATCTCCAAATCCCTACCAAATAACTCTAAACTCTAAATCTACATTAGTTAACCAAAAAATCTAAAGAATATAAATGTATATTTACATTTTTCTATAAAATTTATTTTTATCAATTTTATCTTTAAATTCTATTTTGATAATAATTTTTTTTTTATGTCTATTCGAGTATCCTCATGTTTTTTTTGGCTCAAACTTTTAATTATTATTTTTGAGTATTTTCTACTTCTAGAACTCTTATCTTAAAGTTACAAAAACTATTTATATCATTTTTCTTTTCTCAGCTTTTTTTTTGTTTGGTTCATGAGATTCCTTTTTCCTTTTATCCTATGAATCCGAAGGCTAAAATTAAAAGGCCCAAAAAAAAAAGCAGAGACTCATGATGACGCATGTCTCAATTATTCATACACATACAAACAAGATTACACGCAAATCACCACCATACCAACCACAAATATCATATCATATACACCTTGGTTTATATTAATATGTATGAATCTCCCAAAATGAGATTCGAAAAGGAACCCTTTTCAGTTCTCATTGTCACTCCCTGGTGGTCCAGTTCTTTGTTTTTTTGGCATTAAAACATAAGAGAGATGATGATATTCTCCTGACAAAAGATCTGTATCTCATATAATTGAACTATGCGAATCTATGTAGAAACATTTTCATCCCTCACAGAGATTCGCTGCGACAAACATAGATTTAGTTGAGTAGCTTTAGCTTCCAAAAAAAAGTGATAGAGAAGCAGTTAAGAATAGACTGTCTCACAAGCTGAATGGATTCACAACTAAGAAACGACCTCATGTACATGGGAATCACAGAACAACTTTAACATCGCCCTACATGAGAATCACAGAACAACTTTAACATCGCCCTATGAAGTTACAATCCAAGTGAGTTATGTTAGTCCATTGACTAGGGTTGAAGACTGAACAGTTAGGAATGAGAACTGAAAGTTTGCATCTTTACTCATCATCAACATCAAAAGTGAAGAGCCATTGCCACTAAAATGATCTTTGATCATTCCCACATACTAGTTTAACTTTCTAACCCAGTCCCATCTACTACGAGCCTACGACTTCGGTTGCATTGAACTCAACCAAAAGGAACACGAGAACACCAGCTACTTTATTCAAAGACTTACTTAAAGGCTGCATCATTATCTACTCCGTAAATTTTCACTTCAATATCATGTCGCAGATCATTGAGTCTATTCAAAGACTTACTTAAAGGCTGCATCATTATCTACTCCGTAAATTTTCACTTCAATATCATGTCGCAGATCATTGAGTCTATTCTGATTTCTCAAACAATAATTCATCTAGGCAACAGCATTAACAAGACTTTCAAGAATCATTCATGGCCTCCATTAGAGTAAACCCCAGTAACTATATTACACGTCTAAACCCTTAAACTTCAAAATCACAAACCTTAGAACTGAAAGTTTGCATCTTTACTCATCATAGACATCTCTAATGTAAAGTCACAAGCATACAAAATAGATCTGAAAACACCACAACGCACAAAGTCACAAGCTTTCGAAACATTAGATTATAACCAATTATCAATGAACATAAAGCAAGCAGCTCTCTTTAGAACCAAAGCAACTAAAATCTCTAACCTTAGTTATAGCTATAAGGTCTAAGCATCACTATCGTCACTGCTATCATCATCATCATCATCATTGTTTACCCCACGGTCATTGGAGATGTAGACTCCAGGCTGGATCGATCGTCTCCTAGTCCTCGACGGGAGAATGTTATCCAAATCCACCTCCGCCAATGGATCGTCAGACAAATCACTTTCGTCGTACTCATCACCATCTTCATCGTCGTCGTCTTCATCATCGCTATCGTCACTTTCATCAACTTCGATCAGTTTACCCTTTCCTTTGTCCTCTCTCGCTATGCCTTTACCCTTCCTATCAATCTCAGCTTCAATCAAACCCTTCTCCTCCTCTTCTTCATCATCATCATCATCTGCTTCCTCGTCTTCTTCTCCAACTCCACTGTCTTGCTTCTCACCAGCTGTGCGATCGCCGGGCACACCATTCTCATCCTTTTCCGATACGAAACCAGCTGATTTCTCAAGCGAAGTCGAAGATTCTGTCCCGATTTTCAGATTCTCGCCCCCGTCTTTGGACTCAGAATCAGCAGAACTCGACGACGGATTAAGCTTCTGAGCCTTGTTCGCTACATTATCCTCCTCTTGGCAACAGAGATCCGATTTCCTCTTCACTGGGAACGAAGAGTCCTGTTGATTCTCAACGTCCGCCATAGATGAATCAATCGTCTTCCTCGCGGTGGCTTCGATGAAGAAGATTCAGAGTTAGTTAGGGCTTTGAGCAAACTCTAACACTCACTCCTTGTAGGGTTTCTCAATTACTTGTGCAACTTCTTCTTTTAATTTATTTAATTGGACTCGGCCCATTAGCCCATTAGCCCATTAGCCAATTTTCTGTTGTGCCATGTGGAGAACGTGCTGGGTAGTGCTGGGCATTCAGGTTTTTGGTTCTGGTCGGGTCGGTTTATTCGATTCGGTTTATTTAGTTTTGATTTATCGGTTTTGGTTTATTCGGGTTGGGGCATTTAGGAATTGTTTAAGAATCAGAAATTTTTTGGATCGGTTCGGATAATGTTAGATTCGGACCAGATTTCTATTTTTTTAATAAAACTTGAAGTGAAACTGAATTATAAATAATTCGGGTTTGGTCCAGGTTTAAAGCTTAAAAGCCTGAAAAAATTCCAAAACCCAATCTAAACCCGTAATTAAAAAATATTTGGATAATTCGGGTAAATCAGGTTTTTTTTGGATATTTTTATTTATAAATTAGATTTTATATATGTAAATTTTTTTAAAAGAATTAATACTTTTAATATATTGAAAATCTTCGGATATCCGTTCGATTTTCGGTTCGGTCTCGGTTCGGTTTTGGTTTTTCGGATGTTGAAATATAGAACCGTTTGGGTTTTAGTAATTTTCAATCCGGTGTTGATTTTTTGGGTTCGGTTCCGGTTCGGTTTTTGGGTTTAGGATAATTGCCCAAAACTAGTGCTGGGGGATACTTAATCGGCGTAATGTTAATATCTTACCGGTTTGGTTTTCTACTCTTACAATATGAAAACCGGTTATCCATTTTTGACAGGATTGATCCATCGGAGAAGAAGAAGAAGAAAGAAAGATTGAGAATCAATGACTTCGAGGTACTGGGTGGTGTCTCTACCAGTGAAGGACTCTTCTTCCACGTTATGGAATCGTCTTCAAGATCAGATCTCCAAGCATTCCTTTGACACTCCTGTTTATCGGGTACTCAGCTTCTACTCGATTTCGATTGAGATCTTGATGTGATTGCGATCTAATCTCTTCGATTTCGCAGTTCAACATTCCTAATCTTCGAGTTGGAACGTTAGATTCTCTGCTCGCTCTCGGCGATGATCTGCTTAAGGTAAACAACTCATCTGATCACAAATTGCGATCTTTTGCGTTTTTCCTTTGTATTGATGATCGATTAGTGCAGTCGAACAGCTTTGTGGAAGGAGTTTCGCAGAAGATCAGGAGACAGATTGAAGAATTGGAGAGGATCTCTGGTGTGGAGAGCAATGCTCTTACTGTTGATGGTGTTCCTGTTGATTCTTATCTCACAAGGTATCTGCTTTTTTTATATATTCAGAAAGAGTTCATTGGTGATTTGGTGGTGACTGGTGTTGTAAAGAAGGAAACTTTTGTTTTGAATTGGTGTCAAGGTTTGTGTGGGATGAAGCTAAGTACCCAACAATGTCACCTTTGAAGGAGGTTGTGGACAGTATTCAGTCTCAGGTTGCTAAGATTGAGGATGATCTCAAGGTATTCACTCTTTTAAAGCTTTACGCAGAATGGTTGGCCGAGTGTAATTCTCTTGGTGTAATGTACGAGCTTCTTTGTGAAGAGTTATTGGTAGTTTTAGTTTTTGATTATAAACTCCTTTTGGTGGTCGAATGGATTGCTATAGTTGTTGTTAACGACTCTTATTGCACTTATTATTAGGTTCGTGTTGCTGAATATAACAATGTCCGCAGTCAACTAAATGCCATTAATCGAAAGCAAAGTGGGAGGTAAGCTTTTGTTTTCTTTCTCTTGTTCATACTATTTGAACAAACTAGAAACCTGGGGCAGCTTGTAACTAAAATGTTTTCAGTTAGTTGTCTCAACGATCTAAGTTCTGCTTGAATCATGTTCTACCATGTGAAGGCTTTAGAATAACTATTGGTCTTTATTTGCTTCTCTCTCTTTAGCTTTATGAAGGCTGACCTTCCTCCATTTTTTCTGGTTACAGCTTAGCTGTTCGCGACCTCTCAAGCTTGGTTAAGCCAGAAGATATTGTCGCATCAGAACATCTCGAGACTCTCCTTGCAGTTGTTCCAAAGTATTCCCAAAAAGACTGGCTTGCATGTTATGAGACACTGACCGAATATGTGGTAGGTTTATGACTTGTTGAGTTTTGACGGACAAATTGTAACACTATTAGTTTTTTCAAACAGAATATTGAACAATTAACTCTTAATTGTTTTCAGGTTCCTAGGTCTTCGAAGAAATTGTTTGAGGATAATGAGTATGCTCTTTACACCGTCACTCTCTTCACTCGTGTTGCAGACAATTTCAGGACAAGTGCCCGTGAGAAAGGGTTCCAAGTGAGTATGCTGTTCAAGCTTCTGATATCACCTCTAGAGCTTTCTTAGAAGCTATATATAGTTATCTGATAGTAGTAGTGATAGAACTACTTTTATTCACTGTGCAAGTTAATACATGTTGATTCTCAAAGCTTTGTTCATCATCTTTCTCTTTTAGGTTCGTGATTTTGAACACAGCGCTGAAGCACAAGAGACTCGTAAACAAGAGCTAGAAAAGCTGGTTCAGGACCAGGAGAGTTTGAGAAGCTCTCTTTTGCAGTGGTGCTACACCAGTTATGGAGAGGTATTTACATATCGCTCTGTATGTTTATACTCTTGTAATATCATCCTATAAATCAACACCCATCTGAGCAGCGGTCTATAACTGTAGGTTTTCAGCTCATGGATGCATTTCTGTGCTGTGCGTATATTCGCTGAGAGCATAATGAGATATGGTTTACCTCCGGCGTTCTTGGTAATTTAAAGACTCCAACCTAACTTTTACTTTTATAGAAAATCCCTCAACCCACTGACCAAACTATCTCTTGTCGTGTGTTATATTCCAGGCATGTGTTATATCTCCGGCTGTTAAAAGCGAGAAGAAAGTACGCTCCATTCTTGAACGCTTGTGTGATTCTACCAACAGGTGTGTTAAAAGTCTGTATTTTGTATCGCTCTAGGCATTATAAGATACATAGAAACGGGTTAGCGTTAAACTCCATAGTTATGATCTTTGCAACATAGAAACAAGAAACCAAGTAAAAATCAAACTTGCATTTGGTTATGAATGCGAAACCTTAGTTGAATGATCATTTGACCACAAGATGATCTAAATGTTAGTTCATCTCTATGTAAATAGTTGGATGAGATTTAAATTCCGAGATTTTGAGTCTGATTGTATGGAAAAACAATGCAGTTTATACTGGAAAAGCGAGGAGGATGGAGGAGCCATGGCTGGTTTAGCGGGTGACTCAGAGACACATCCTTATGTCTCCTTCACTATCAACCTTTCTTAGAAAAGTTGATGAGAGATATCTTGATGCTTTCACACACTCCATTTGTTTATGTTCTATATATATATATATTCCATTTTAGTATTCGTGATTTATTTTGGTTTTGGGAAATAAATATGAAGGTGGGCACTTAAGGGAGACATTGTGACTGTAATTTTATTTTGGCCGGAGTCTTGTAGATTCCGATGAGTTTCTGATACTTGTGTAAGAGGAGAGGTTATACAGTTGTTAAACCCCTTTATGTTGTTACCTGGATGCTTTTTTTTATATTAAGCTGATTCGTTTTCACTCTAATAAAATCACAGATTCTTCATTAAACAAATAATAATAATAATAATAATAATAATAATAATAATAATAATAATATGAACTTATGGTTGTCTGGTTAATTCCATATGCTAAACCTTTTGTTATTTCTTAAAAACTGAGCAGCCAGCTGTTGTAGTAATACAAGTCCAAAAGTGATCTTGCATCCATGTCCTGAACTGTACTCTTCTATCTGCCTTGCCTAAAACGTTACTGTAACTAAAAAAAAAAGAGTTTTTCATTACTTTTTTTTTTGGATGTGAGCTACCAATTTTGAGTTTCTTTATTCCCTTTGTTCGTTCATGAGCAGAAAAAACATCTATTTGGCCTGTGAAACAATTGGTGGAAGTTAAGAGGGATCTCTTGCATATTGTCGAACGAAAACCAAGCAAAATCTAATGCAGTTGATGAAGCGTACGAATCCATATTGTCTGGGCAATAAGGCAATTCATTTTCTGTTCTTATAAATTACGTACCAAAGTTTTGTTGGTGTTGATCATTTTTTTCTTTATTCTCTTTAATTCTTGGAATATAGAGAATAACGGAACAACCTCAAGATTTGTTAGACTCTCTGGTAGACCTTCGCGAGTACTGATGTTCCTTATCATATCCGGTTTGCAATTAATAATTGTCCGGTTTGCTTGTTGCTGAACATCAACTTTTTCTGATATGGTTTATAGTAATTTCATATAAAGTGGTGCAGTGTTATAGTAAAAACGCATGTAGTCTGTAATGGATGCCTGAAGCAAATGTTATAGCTATGATGCGCGATTGCATCGATCATAGCTAATTTTATGCACCTCTCTGATATTGAAACACTTATTACCAACAACTGATCGATAACCTTGATCGGGATCTGGATGCTATCACTGTGGAAGGGAAAATGAGAAGGGATTCAGTTTCCAATTATGATGAAGTAAAGGACATGATAAGGGAAAAGGTAATGATTAGGATAGTGATTTAATGCTTATCCCTTGTAGAGTTCGCATATATACTCGAAGAACAAAGTAAGAGCATCATTAGTGGTGAATTTTTGCACATGGGTCTCTAGAAATTAATTTATTAATATTTTAAAATCGTTGAATTTGTGTATTTAAATTTAAAGTCTAAATAATATATGTACTACTAAGAGAATGCCACATGTAGTCTTGGTCTCTCAACCCTTTTGGAGAGATTCTTCATAAAGGTACGCTTCTTGTCTTTATTGATGTCTCTCTCTTGCTTTTCTTTATTTTATTATTTTTTTCTGGGAAGGTACTCATGAGAGAGACCCCAATGCGGGTGCTCTAAGTCCTTAGACTACTGTTTGGGCCTCCCAAAAATGTATCTATCAAGTGTCCTTTATCTACAGTAGTTGTCACCACCAAGGGATCTGCATGCTGCAGACATAAAGCCTTGTAGACTGATGAAGTCTTGGTTCAGCCATGGTTTGCCGGTTTTATTATTGATCTCTGCAGCTCGAGAAGATACGGGATGATCCGATATGTGACGAGGGCCACTTACTTATCACTCTAATCAAATTTAGTAGTTACCATAATTTTATACTGGAAATTAGACTGAAGAATGTATTTTTTTTATAGAAAATAAAATTTGCATAACAGCATCAACGAATACATGTTGAAGAACCAAAAGAAAGTTGAATGTCATATATAGAAGGAAAAACAAACAAGAATAAAGAAAAGCCGTGAACATCTACTTGGCGCCCATCGTCTTCACCATCTTGAAACCGAACACATCTTCACCTGCACAAAAAAAACACAAACTTGAATCAAGAAAGAGATAAAGAATGTAAACTGAGAGAGAGATAGAGATAGAGAGAGAGAGAGTAGAAAAATGATCAGATGTCTAGTTTCTTGCGAGGCAAGAAACCATTGGTTTTCTTGTTGGATCTTTTTCTTTTCTTTTCCCCATGAGAATCGGATGTTTTGTTGACTTGTAGGTGATTCAAAGTCTTCTGAACTTCAGATTCGGACATGCCCAGTTTATCGGCTATCTTTTGAACGTTGTTTGCTCCACAACTCGCGGCAGCGGAGAGAACGGCGTCAGCTTTTTCGTCAGAGACTTTGGAGTTCTTCATCGTAAAGAAAAATTCACAAATCTGAGACAGAGAAAGGATTTGTTTGAGTTTCAAGAACAAGAGAGAGAAACAGAATACGGAATCTGCAGAGAGGAAACGAAGAAGAGATCAAATGTTTATGACTGTTTAGAATCGGGTTTGAATTTTATTTTAAGGAGTGTAGTTTTGGGCTTTTCAGCCCACTAAGCCTAGCTCTCTTAACTCAAACGACCGTTATCGTCCTAATAACCAATTAAACTGATATTTTTTGTGTCTGCATTAAACCAGATTAACATCTTAACAATATTTTTAACTTAAAATCTAACATAAAATGAACTAAGATAAATAATAACTATGCACAAATCAAAATGTGTATAGTAATCAAATCAATTTAAAACAATATTTTTAACTAAAAGTCTATTGAAATATAAAATAAAATATAAATATAAACAATAAGATGATAATATGTTTGACACATAAAATCAAGAGAAATATTCTATAATAATCCTAAATTTTTTTTCATAAAATATTTTTTAAGAAAAAAAATAATCAAAATAGATTTTATAAAAAATATAAATATACATTTATATACGTAGAGTTAACTAATTTAGACTTAAGATTTAGAGGTAAAAAAATTAAAATAAAAAATAAATATTAAAAAAAATAAAAAAAAATATTTCAGTCACTTTATTTTTTAGTAGGATGTTAGGTCATGTTTTATTTGGATATCAGGTTGGTTTGGGTTTTAATTTTAGTTTGATACCAATTGCTTTGATATAGGTTTACTTGGTTTGATATCGGTTTAAATTCTAAACCAAGTAAAACTTTCGTCTGTGTAGTTTCGAGTTTCGATCTTTGAAAATAGAGTTAAATAGGTTCATATACTTTAAATGCGTTCAGTTAAGTTCATATAATTAAAATATATGCAATTAGGACGAGCATGAAAGATTTTGTGGAACTGTTAATTACCATACGATACTTCTAGTATGGAAATATGTCGTTTACCCAATATACAATTAACTAGGATATATAAATAACCATGCACAAATCAAAATGTGTATAGTAATCAAATCAATTTAAAAAAAAATATTTTTAACTAAAAGTCTATTGAAATACAAATAATAATATAAATGTAAACAATGCGATGAAAATATGTTCGACATATAAAATCAATGTTTGGGGTAATAACAATTGCTCTAAATTGCATAAATATTTATTCAAATGAAACTTGAATTCACAAATTCTACAGTATACATAATAATAATACACAAAAACCAATAAATAATAACAGACAAAAAATAGAAGTAAATACAAAAGTAAAAATAACACATAATGTAAAGTAGCTTTATTATTAAAACAAGTTGAAAATATAAACATATAGATTCAAATAAATTGATAAACACCGTCGATCGGAGAAATACTAGAAGTCTATAGCTTTGTTATTTGCCAGAATCAATAAAACGAAGGGAGTATCCTAAAATAGACGTAAATATTTTATCATTAAAATAGTTTAAAGAAAAAAATGACATAAATAGATTTTATTAAATAGTATAAATATACATTTATACACTTTATTTAATTAATATAGACTTAAAATTTAGACTTATAAGAGTGATATTTTAGAATTGAAATTTTAAATTAAAATAAACTAAACTAAAAATATCAAAATTCTCAAAATAAAAAAAAATCTTATTTTTGTCATTTTTCCTTAGGATCTATTTTTGTAACAAAAAAAATTGAAAATTTATATTTTTGAGTTGTGAAATGACGTTTTGGAGATGAAGTTTAAAATTAAAAGAAAAAAATATTAAAATTAAAAAAAAATTGGTCATTTTCTACCTTGAAGTTTAGTTTTGTGACAAAACTTCAAAATTTTTATTTGAGAGATTTGTCCTATTTATAATTTGATATTTTGAAATTTTAACTGAAAATTAAAAAGCTAAAAATTAGTAAATTCTAATTGTTATCAATATCAGTTTTTTTTTTGTACATGGCGAATTAAAAGAAATAATAAACATAAGAAAACCCACTGTATCATTCATGTTTACATTTATATGTGAGAGATCAAGCTCTGAAAATAAGGAATAAATCTTCTAGTCAATAAAGAATGTTTGTAGAAACAAGAGAGAGATTGTGTTTGGGGGTCGTATTTAACCAGAGTGCGGGTATACCGATGTGAGAGTAAGATCTTCTTGTTCTTGCATATCGCCACGGGTGTGAATGGCTCAACCAAATCCTTACAACCCCAATCAAACTCATCGCGAAACTTGGTTCGGGAAGAAGAAGAAGAACAAGAAAGCATATCAATGGTATACACCTTCTCCCATGAGTCTTGTAATGGCAGCTTCAACCTCCAAATCTCTTGGATCATGGTATCGCCCTGTCTTTTCGACATGCACAAACCATAATTATCCAGAGTGCACATGTCGATGTACCGAGGATCTGAACTAGCAATAGAAGAGACAAGCTTAGGCAGCAAACTGAATGTTTCGGTATGAATATCAAACGCTACTACTTTTATTTCACTGTTATATGGTTCAGTGAGCCAATAGAGCGACCCGTTTGCTGATACTGGCGTTTGGCTACTACGATATATACGATACCTTGGAGTGCAAGTCAAGTACCGCCAAGCGTTTGCCTTGAAATCGAAAACCTCACACTTAGTAAGTGTCTTGTTAGAATCATCGTTACTATTATATAACCACACTAGTTTATAACCAGTGGCCGCCGCCGCCTTCACGAACGCTAGATAAGTTTCGGATCTTTCGTTACTCTCATCGTTATTGACCTTGCTTAACAAAACCTGATACCTAGACGGAGGAAGTTGTCGGAGCCACCGTGTGGCCGGGTTAACGACATATATAGATTGTGTCTTTACGGAATAGATGCAAAAAAGACCGTCACAGCTTTCAGAAAGGTAGATCCAGTGATGGAAGCCTTGAGGGAAATTGAGACAAGTGAAAGATAGGTGAGATGCAGAGTCCAGAGAGAGTGTCCTGAAACTAACGTCCGTGTCGGGACGAGGCAGGTTATTTACACTACCTTGTAACGGATCTCTTTCGGAGATGACCATGACTTTGGGATGATCCACGTGTGATCTCTCAGCGATCTTCAAGTGCCTCTCTGCGAAAGAGAGGGACTCGATCGTTAGTCTCCATTGTTTTGAG
This sequence comes from Moricandia arvensis, assembly GCA_905132765.1. NCBI lineage: Eukaryota > Viridiplantae > Streptophyta > Magnoliopsida > Brassicales > Brassicaceae > Moricandia > Moricandia arvensis. Next base: position 93,693 of record CAJHQP010000750.1, on the reverse strand, counting down.
AGAGACTTGAGTCGGATTAGGGCTTTCACTGGGAGCCGCAAGAAGATCTCCTCCACCACGTCGTTTGGTAGTGATGATGGAGCAGTCACTAGCTTCTCGTTTCTTCTTCTTCTTTTTCTTATTGTTCTTCTCATTTTTCTTCTCTTCGTTTGTGATGCTGATGCAATCGCTTGCTTCTCTTTTCCCATTCTTTTCTTCTCTTTGATATGAATGTGTTTGTTCCTCTCTGCATTTTTTTTTTTTTATAAGTTTCAAAAGTGTTAGGAAAAGGAAACATAGTTAATTTAGAAAAGAAAACATAGTTAATTTAGAAAAGGAAAACTTTATTTAGTTTAATGGAAATATAAATAATTAAAAAAAAAAATTTATCACATAAATATCCTATAAAAAATGATTGTCATATATTGGATCATCCCGTAGTTTCTCGAGAGCTACAGAGCACCACTATTGGGAGAAACACTTTTTGGGTTTTTAAATTTTTTTTTATTTATTTTGTCTGATTAAAAAAGATAAAAAAGGGAATCAATCGCAGACCGCCACGTGTCAGTGAGATCCACAAACAGTTCAAAAACCCCAACAAAATCATTTCTTATCCAGTACTTTTTACAATCGGTTTTTGCCAAATAGTGAATTCCCTCCTTTTTAAGAAACCCTTAAACATCTCCGATAATGGTGCTCTAAGACTTCATCCGGAATCAGGCAACAGAAAGGGAGATATTTCATCAAAATCTACAAGTTTTTTTATGTCTGCTTTACAATATTAAAGCAAGCAGATCTCTAGGTGGTGACCACTACTGTAGATAAAGAACATTTGATAGAAACATTTCTTTTGGAGGTACAAACAGTAGTCTAAGGACTTTACTATGATATACCAAAACTATAGCAAAACGTTATGTTAGTCCACAATAAGTTTTAAATCAGATACCATGTTTGAAATAGACAAAGTCTATTACGTTTAATGCATCCACCACTGTGTATCTATATATCAAGAACAAGCGTAATAGACTTTGTCTAATTCAGCAAACGGGTCGCTCTATTTCACTGTTATATGGATAGACAATTATAGATGAGTAATAGATGGTTGTGTACATAACTTGATCATGTTCTCTGAAAATGTTTGAGCTTGGTCCTAGACTTTGATGTTTCAAATATCTATAAGCACTGTAGCCTCATTCTACTTAAATGCAAACATAATGGAATTATAAGAACAAGAACAACAAAACTTATAATCAACAAAACATAAAGAAATATTCTGATTCTTACATATTTCCAAATATGCTTACATATTTACATGAAAGTTTTACAGTTAAAAAAGCATTGGAGCTGTTTTGGTATGAGTGGATACAGAGAGCACTTGAAGGAGTGTCACATAAATCCTTAGTACTGTTTTGTAGTTGATTGGTTTTTCATTTTTTTCTTCTTTTAGCTTTTGGATTCAATGAAAAGCTTCTTCTACCAATGTGAACAACTTGAAACATGAGAACCAAAATGACTTCAAAAACATGTGATAGATATATAATATATCAATAATATTTGTCTTGAACTTTGATATCTTTGTCTGTTTGAAACTTTGATAAAGATAGAATTGTCTTCTTATGCAATCTGGACACCAAATGAAAGAAGACAAAGTGATACCAAAGAAAACTTAACTAATCACACACAGATCAATGCTTAAAGGATTGAATTTAGACCCTTAAAAATCCAAATCCCTAAGCATGTGTCACATGTTCTCCTTAGTTAGGTTTCTTGACATTTGTGCAGTTTTTGTCTTAAAACTAAATGACAATGTCCTTGTCACAACTTTGTCTTTGGCTCCATACATTCTTCATTGCCCTGTTTCTTTTTTCTTTCCTTGTATGTAATGTAAAGACTCAAAGATGAATAATCTCAGAGATAATGTGTGGAAAATAGTAAGCAAAAGGACAAGAATGGAGAAAATTTGTAACATTTTCTTGTTCATACTGACACAGTTTACAAGAAGTAAGACTTTTGAGTTAAATTCTTGCAGCTCCCAACTAATTTCTTTAACTTAATGCCAAAAGCCAAAAAGGCATCAATCAAGTTCACACAATCTTTTGCTCTCCTTTCTCTATATATAGATAATAGCAAGCCTAATGAGACTCAAAGAGAGAAGCATTGATCTCTAAATATTGTGAAGCATGTTGAAATCAAGAAACAAGAACAAAAGCAAACAAGAGAAGAGGTCACAAGAAGTGAAGTACCTTGGAGTAAGGAGGCGTCCATGGGGAAGATATGCAGCTGAAATTAGAAACCCTTTCACAAAAGAGAGACATTGGCTTGGAACTTTTGATACAGCTGAAGAAGCTGCTTTAGCTTATGATGTTGCTGCTCGATCCATCAGTGGCTCTCTAGCTAAAACCAACTTCTTCTACACTGAGAACATCTCTTTACAAACTCAACCACAACAGTTCCTACAGTCATCATCAGACAAAGCTTTTGCTGTGAACCCTGTTGCATCTTTGGAACCTAATATGAGTTTGGGATCTTCTAGTAACCATTTTCTTGCTGGTCCAATCTCCTCCTATTTGCAAGAACAACAAGTTTCTGCTAATCTCACTAACAGTTTCTCACATTGTTGTCATTATGATGATCATGTTGGTAAAAGCAGAGAGGTTTCATTACCTTCTTTGCCTAATGATATGTCAAGCAGTTTATTAGGTCATCATGACAAAACAGGAGAAGACAGCGATGCAGACAAGATGAAGCTTGGCTCTGTTCTCAGTGATGAAGCTCATTGCTATGAGTATGACTTCCTCTTAAGTGACATGCCACTTTCTCTTCTCAGTGATTATAATGAAGATCTTCCTCAAATCATTGGATCTTCTTCATCTTTTATCTGATTAGTTGTTGTATCTTACTTTAGTATCAAAGACATGCTTTAAACTTGTGTTATGAATTTAAGCAAAGGGATGTAACATGTTTGAATCAAGTTTATTACTATAAAATTGTAGAACACAAATACATAAACTCGGGAACCACAATTCTACATGCCGAATCATATAAAACTGTAAAAAAAAAAAATGGAGCAGACATCAAAAGTTGAGTCTTCTTCACTTCCAGTTATTGGCAACAATGTCAGCCAAATCAACAACTCTCTGAGAGTAACCCCATTCATTATCGTACCAAGCAATCACTTTAACCATATCCTCTCCCATAACCATTGTGAGAGAAGAATCAATGGTGGAAGAAACATCAGAGCACCTGAAGTCAACAGAGACAAGAGGCTCATCGCAGACATCAAGTATACCTTTAAGCTCTTTCTCAGCTGCCTCCCTGAAAGCAGCGTTGACTTCTTCAGCAAAAGTCTTCTTAGAGACCTGCACAACTAAGTCAACCACTGAGACGTTGGGAGTTGGCACACGCAATGCGATTCCATTGAGTTTTCCTTTGAGGTTAGGAAGCACGAGAGCCACGGCTTTGGCTGCTCCTGTAGATGTTGGAACGATGTTTAAAGCAGCTGCTCTTGCTCTCCTTAGATCACGGTGGCTTGCATCTAACAACCTTTGGTCACCAGTGTATGAATGAGTAGTTGTCATTGTACCCTTTATGATCCCTACCGTGTTCAACATATCACAACACTGATCAAGAACCTTGTATGAGTTCACACAACAATATACTCCGATTGTATGAGATGCTTACCGAATTTCTGGTCAAGAACCTTGACGAATGGAGCAAGACAGTTAGTAGTACAAGAGGCGTTGCTGATGATAGTATCATCATGGCTGTAAAGTTCAGCATTGACACCAACAACATAAGTTGGAATGTCTCCTTTTCCAGGAGCAGTGATCAAGACCTTCTTGGCTCCAGCTTGAATGTGCTTACCAGCACCTTCTCTGTCCACAAACACTCCAGTTCCTTCGATGACAAGGTCAATGCCTAGTTCCCTGAAACGTTCAGAAAAGCTTTAGATCTACACTGGTTGATCAGTTTGACATAATGACACAATCTTTAAGTGTGTTTTTTTAAAGTTACCCCCATGGGAGATTAGATGGGTTACGATCAGATACAATCTTGATGATCTTTCCATCAACAGAGAGAGCAGAATCTCCTGAAGGCTTGACATCAGCATCGAATATTCCAAGAGTAGAGTCGTATTTGAGGAGATGGGATGCTTGTTTGACACCACCAGTGTCGTTAATGGCAATGACATCAAGAGGAGAGTCTTTACGACCATGCCAACACCTCAAGAAGTTCCTACCAATCCTACCGAACCCATTGATGGCTACCTTTAGCTTGGCCTCGGTCACCTCTTTCCTGTATCCACCATTGCTTCCCATCTACAACACAGAAAAAAAAACAACGTATATGGTTCAATATCATGGCATGCACGCTTGTTCTTGATATATAGGTACACAGTGGTGGAACTATTATACATAAAGAGAAAGCTATTGAGATTAACAGATTGTGCTATAAGATATATAACACAGAAGTAAACAGAGAGGGAATGAACTCACTGCAGAAGTCTGGAAACTGACAAAGGAAACAAACTCATCGGAAGAAGATTTCTTGCTGAAGGGAAGAGCAGAGGAGTTTCTAAGTCCTGAGAACTCAGAGAAGCCCTGAAAAAGCAAAGACATGAGAATATTAGATGAATGATGATAAAACGTGTGATTATGAGGAAGGAAGATGAGACAAAAACCTGAAGAGATGGTTTGGCAACAGAGAAAGTAGCCGAAGCCATGCCTACCAGAGAGGAGTTGTGTATAATGTTAACAACAGAAAAAGAGGACAGAAAGCAATGTTGAAGCAAGAGATCAGTAATATAGGAAAGAGAATTGCTGAGTTGGAGGCAAAGAAGATGAGATTCTGGATAGCTTTGTCATTCATTTGTATGGTTGTGATTTATCACTCTCTTCCCTCTTCACATTTGGTATGATTCACTCATCACTGATCTTCTCTTCTCACTTGGGCTTTACAAGTGGGCTTTCTCCATTACGTGGTCAACATTTACACAGCTATATGCCTTGTTCTCATCTTGAGACATACCTTCTTAGGACCATTGAAAAGTCAAAACTAGATTCTCTGACACATCTTTGCTCAGATAAAAATCACACTCTCTTTTGTGCAAACAAATCACAGACTCGTTATAGTAGTTAGAGCTTTCATGTAATGTGAAGCCATTTACAAAGATTGCACCTCAGCAAGGAGATAATGAAATGTACAGACTTGGCAGATTACAACACTGGAAGTGATGCTTCTACAACATATCTATGTGATATGTTTTCTCTGTAACTTTCTGCGCATTGACTCTATAGAAAACCATTTCAAGACACGCAGGAAAACCTTATGGGATGAGATGTGTGTAGTTAACTCTAGCTGTCCATAGAACAAATAGCTAAACATAGTTATTCACACAATATTGAGGATATACACTTCTCGTGGACAAAGGATCATCCTTTCTTATCAATCATATTGAACAAGACCAAGCAGATTCATTAATACGATTTGAACAAACAGTCACTCCAAGCTTTTACATCATGAAGATAGTCACAAGAAGCAAGCAGACAACAGAAATGTGGTAAGCTAATATAAAAAAAAAAGGATCATCAAACCCTGAGAATTTGCAGCTTCGTTGCGAAAGCAATAGCAACCCAATCAGGCTGAGAAGAAGACCACTGCAACTGCTCAATCTCAGCACCAGCAGTATAAGCAAGAATAGGATCAAGCCCGCCTTCAACCTGCTGTCCCATCGACGAAATATCCCAAATCAAAGCCTGCGAATCGTCCCCCGCGGTACAGATATGAGAGGAGCTATGAGGAGCCCAAGCAATAGCATTCACACTAGCCTGATGCCTCTGAAGCTCCACAACCGGAAGAGCCGGAAAACGAATGTCAAGCACAACAACCTTAGCACTGTCCATGATAATCGTCGCCATATACCTAGGATCCTGTTTATTCCAACCTAGTCGAACCAACGGAGTATCAGGCTCAGAGCTTTCGTAGATTATCGTCGAATGCTCCTTATCGCGAAGATCAAACACTCTTACTGATCCATCCGCCGAGACCGACGCAAAGACTCCAACTCCACCCCAAGCAATGTCTAAAACCTCTTTATCGTGAGCGATAAGCTGAGTATCAACCGCCTCGCGCTCGATATCCCAGATCGTGCACGTCGTATCGGTGCTCGAAGTCCCGATCCGCCTCGGCTCAGCTTCGTTCCAGTCGAAGGAGGTTAACGGCCCACAGAACTCGCTGTTCTTGTTGCTGTTGAGGCAGGACTTGAGCTCGACGCGGGAGTGATCGTCGGCGATTCGCCAGAGGCGGAGGAAGTCGCTGGAGGTGGCGAGGAGATCGGGGCGCTGGCACTCCTTGTCGGGGATGAAGATGGTTTTGGTGGGAGGGTAAGGGTGCTCGAAGGAGAGGTTGGGATCGGAGCGGATCTCGCCGTTGGACTCATCGAGCTGGACGATCTCGACGCGGTTAGGGTACTGCTCGAGGAGGCTGGTGATTGCGAGACGGTACTTTTTGTCGCGGCGGACGCTCCAGTTCATGGCGTAGATCTGCCATGGGGCTTCGTAGGTGTAGATCTCGGAGCGTTTTTGCTGCTCGTCGGAAACGTCTTGGATCGGGTCGCTGCTCGTGCCCATCGTGTAACCAAGAAACCCTAGAAACCGCCTCACGACGAGGGTCTCCTTCGGGTTCTATCACTCACGAGTGAGAAGATGGATAATGTTAATTTATTATAATATTATTTAATTCGGTATTTTTACATTAACGCTGCGTTTCACGCAAACGTTTTGAGCGAGCAAATGGTGCACTTTTAACATAACGATGCCGTTTTGGGTAAAAGCATTAGTAGCAGAGTTGGTTAAAGCCTCTGCAAAACTGTGACCCTTCTTGGGAATGTTAGTCACTAACTCAAGAGTGCAACCAAACCGTTTGTACACATTCGCAAACCATTCGAGTAGAGGCATCTTGTCCTGAACTTCTAGCACATCATTAGTCTCCACGTCATGGAAGTTACTCTGATCAGACTCTTGATCTTTCCCAAAGTGCTTCACCACAATGTCTCCTCTCGTGCTGTTCTTTAACTCGTACCTGTTTATATCAAGATTCTTCCACACGATAAGGGTTTCAGTAGCACCCATCTCCAGACACAACAATGAACGGAGTTCTCTATGGAGACGGCGGGGAGGGCGATAGTGGTAAGGGAGATGATCGAGAATCTTGGTATCAATGACTACATAGGCAGTCTTAATTTAACTAGATTATTGAATCGAATCCAAATATATATTCTCATCCTCGAGGTTTATTTTCCCTCCTACTGTACATCAGAAACAGAGCTTGAAAGAAGATGCATTTGCCTCATCAAAGGCAACATATAAATTGAACCTTTTTAAGTTCAACAGCAACAAAAAGAGAGGATTGGTTGATTCATATGATGTTTAGATTTGGATCGTTTCGATGAGAATCTGCAAAATCTCTCACTAATCGCTTCAATGCTCGACCATGTTTCCCTTGCATATGTCCTCCTCCTAAACTGTTACTACTTCCAAAGTTACAACTCTTGTTCTCAAGGTAATCGATCCCTGCACCTCCCAGAGCTTCTGACCAATCCCTCACTATCTTTTCTGCTTCACCTTGCTTTAGATACTCGCTTGGGAGTGCCCACACCTGAAAACAAAAGAAACAAAACCATTATGACAAACAAAACAGATACGGAGTTTGGTTTGATGTGATCACTAGAGAGAGAGATAAACCGCTGAGTTTAGCCATCCTTGGAGAGACTTCCAACACAAGATTTCTTTCCATGAAGTTCTCTCACATAAGCTGCAGATTGCAGCTAACTGTTGAAGTATTGTAGAACACTTATGCACCTAAACACACCAACAAAACCGAAAAAAGTGAATCATAGATTAGGTTAGACAATGCATCACTAGTCTTGAGAGATTTTTACCCTTGACATAGCTGCAACTCCAAGTAGAGCATATACTAGGTTAGACAAAAGTCCTTCTCCACAGTGAGATACAACCTGGACAGAGACCACACTGAATGATCCTTCTGATTTGCAATTCACGCTTTCAATCATGGAATAAAGCGAAACCTCCAAAAAATCTGAACATGTCAAAAACACAAAGTGTAAATTATACTAATATGTTTTGGATAGTAAACCATTGCACACTTACCTGACAAGTACGACATTGCAGCCAAAGCAGCACCTCGGTGCATAGCTGTACAACAAATAGCCGCCTTGTGGAATGAAATTTCAAGAAGTGTTCCCGAAGTACCCAACACTTCCTGTTTCATCAGAAGAAAATAGAACCAAACCTTCACGACAAGACTCCTCTTTGTGGATGGATAGAAATTTATACATAAACTATCAAAGGAGTGGATGCAACACCTTATGACAACCACGGATTAATGCTGATGCGAAATTAACATATGCTTCCACCAAATCGGGTTCTTGGTCGCATATGTACGACGAGTTTATTCCCATCAGTGATGATGCTTGAGTAAATCTCTCAAACGTAGTGATAAACAAGGACCCGTATTCTTCTTTGTGGCAAAATTCTTCAGCGATTACACAGGCTGTGATAACAAGTGTGTTGACATGAAATTTTTCAGAGAACTGGCTGATCTATAACTAACCTTAAGAGTATAATTTTTTTTTTTTTTGAAGCTAGCAAATAAAACTGTATGGCTAATGAATGAAAGCTTGCATCTCAAGAGAGTTTTCACCAGCAATGGAGCATGTATCTGAAATGAATTAAGAAACCTAACCTGTTCTTATATAACATTCTTGGCTTTGAAATGACAGAAAATTTCTCGATAGACACTCCAGTACACTGGGAAGTAGCAGCATAAAGTGCTCACCTGTAAATAATGCAAATTTAAGGAGTTAAGATGTCTGTGAAACCAACTATCCATAATACAAAATCATATAATTGGTTTCTGACTTCTCAGAATTATCCACTACTGTAAAGGATGCTTTGGAATAGAGAAGTGTTCCAGGCTTATAAAGGCATAACAAGACGAGTATAACTTAATAGAATAAGGAGATAAGAAGTCTGAAACCTGACGACTGAACTGCCACTGAAAGAGCACGGCATGCAGCAGCAGCCAAACTTCCACTCTCCATGTGTTCAGACCTAAATAGCTTCTCCAAAATGGGCCAGAAAACAGTCAGCAAAGAAAGAATTGGACCGTCCGCCACAGGAACAGATGACAAAGACGTCGCAAGGTGACTGAGTACAGTTCCAATCCTGAATCATTGAAAAAAATGAAGAGATAAGTCATCAATCTTACATTCTTATCAAGTTTTGTAAACCTAATAAAAACTTCCAGAGTGCAATCTATTAATGATAATATGGAATGAAAAAATATGGCAGGGTGTTCACAGAAGCAGACCTGTAAAGACCTCTTGTAACAGAGCTCAACATCCGTGTATAAGTGGCTGGATTCTGTCTATCAGAAGACTCAACGTCATCATCTACCTAAAATAAAGTATGGTATTAGTCCAAATTCAATTTCAGAGATGCATCATCTGTGGAAAATTAGCTGATTCTTTTTTCCATTAATGCTGAGAAAGAACAAACAGTTACTTGTACAGCAAAAAGAATGATCAATAACCTTGAAGAATAACTCTAACTGAACAATAAAAAATACTTACAAGTGTTGAGAGAACTCCATAACTTGACGAAAGCAATTGAGTTAATAATTTATTCTGTAGCTCTTTGTTAGCAACAGAGCCAAGAATCACAGTGATAGCGCTAATGACTTCTTCTTCATCTTCCAACGTCAAATTCCACTGCTCCAAACACTAAGAAAAGTAAAAGTACAATGATTCAGGAGAAAAGATATATGCATCAGTGTAACTTGAAGCTTGTTTTGAAAGTCAATGAAAGGGATGCATGAAGCTAATACCTCTCCTATCCACATTAAGATGTCTAAATTTGATGTTTCCTGGATTACAACTGGTGCATCTTCACAAATTTTACGCAGAGCAGAGGCACAAGCATGTGTACAAATAGGTTCAGAAATCCCTCCTGCAAGAAATAATCTGAAAGCACAAAAACCATGCACTATTTAGATTATTAGACCAACTTATGTTATAGGATATTAACATACACATCTCCTTACAGGAGACTGAAAATAGAAATTAGAAAAGGAAATAAATAACAACATTTTTAATTGTAACTGTATTATGTTGAACCGTCACTGAAGAAAGTAGACTTACAGCAAGGGTCTAGCATTACTTGGAGAAACAGAGATCCATCTTGAAAAGGAGCCAACAACATCTGCCAGTGATCTGTATACCTAAAAGTTGATTATGGTCAATTGTTGATTGCATTTAAAGAACAAGAAAACTATTGGTAAGCTAGATAATGACATACAACACATAAAAATCCCTTGAGTTCGCTGGATGGCCTGACAGAGAATGCAGAAACCAATTGCGCGATCAATGAAAAATCAAAAGCCTCTCCCTCTTGCAAGATAATTTCAGAAACCTGACACGGTGGAATCCTTAGTAAAGACAGGGATAAACAATACAAGTTGCAATTCCTGAAAACTGTGAAGCTTAAAGATATCATCCCTGGAACCAGGAACGCAAAAAAGAAACTTGATAAGAAAAGAGGTCAAGTGTGCTCACCGCATTAAGAGCAAACAGCTTCGCCTCAATCTCCCTTAAGGGCATTGAAACATCTGAAGAAGGCAGGCCACCAAAGAACAACTACAGATATATTTGCAAGAAAAGGTTAAAAATAACTAACTACTTTGTCACAGAAAATGAAAGAGCAAAAACTACTTATCAAGCAACCATCTAACTTAAGTAATACAAGACACCAGAATAATCTAAAAGACTCCGCATTATACAGAGCATGGTTCACTAATAGAAAGTGAATAAATCCCATGAGAACTGATCTGATACGGAATAAATAAGGAAAGCTGTTTTCAGCGTGAGACAGTACAACAAAAAAAAAACTGCCTGATTCGTAATACAAATTAGTCATGTAGCAAATACTGGACTTTCATTAACTAATGAATTTTGGGTTGACAAAAGAATTTTGAATTGTGAAGTGAGGGCATACCTTACTCACAAATGTTGTCGGATGAAGTAGCTGACAAATATCTACCAAGAGCTCAAGAAGATTATTTCTAAAATGCAACAACCCATCAGGCAGGTCAAGCCCTGGACTCTCATCACTGGAGGTAAACTCATCAACCTGAAGATAGATTGCTAACCAAATTTAGAAGCACAAAAAAACATTATCAGTACAATAAAAATAAAGCAGTTGTTCAATAATTTGTGACTTGTGAGATTGGTTTCTCCCAAGGTATTGTGTTGCAACTAATATGATAGCTTAAATACACTTAGAAAACTCAAACAGACATTAAACTTAAGAAAGTTTCCAAGATGTAACCTGAGCGCGCAGCACAAGGGCATCAACTAAAGCTGAGAAAACTGGTAAAAATATATCTTTCACACGGATTCTGTCATTCTGTCTGTTTCCACCTAGGCTAAGTATATATGTCGCAAAAGTTGACCTAAGATAAGAAAAGAGAAAGAAAAAAACAAGTGTGAGCTCAAAATGCCCGAAAAAATATTTCTGATAGAAGGATGTAAAGAAAGATATTAAAATCCACATGGTTGTAAAGGAGCATAATAAGAAGAAAAAACAAAAAAATACCAAAACTGTAGAGTCGAGTCTGCAATTTCCCAGTCTTCACTTGGAAATGACACACAGCTGAAAAGTAATTAATGGGCAGTGAACAAGAATAATGTGTAAGATATTAATGGGAACCAAAAGAACAAGCCATGTTTGGAGAAGAAAAAAGGCATTGAGTAAGAAGCAACTGAGAAAATCAGCTTGTTAATATTTTTGAGGTAAATGCCTTATATTCACCTCAAAAGGGCATCAGTCAAAATAAGTGCTTCAGAACTTGCCTCAACGATCAAGCATGGTGCCTATAACATATTTCAACCCGACACGAGTCTCAGAAAAATAAAAATAAAGCTAAGTGAAGAGTGATAGCGTCCCAACATTGGATGCATACCCGAGAGATGATAAAAATAAAATTAGTACTTACAGCCTGTCCGATCTCAGACATCAAGCAAGCCAGGCCAGAGACAACTTTTGGATCGGCACTTATAAGGGCTGGTTTTAGAAGTGACTCTCTAAGCAACTGTACTTTGTACAATAAAACCCGAGGAAGATCCTGCAAGAAGGAAACAAATCAAAGCTATCAAATCCAAAAACAGATACACTTCTGCTATTGAACAACAACATAACATATAATATGTTGATGTTTAACCCTATGAAACAACATTGCCATCATGTATGATGAACCAACTAGACCAGCAGACAAAAATAAAAAGATACCAATAAAATGTAGTTATTACCTCATGCCGAGTCACAAGTTCAACAAGCACCTCAATGGCGAGATCAAAAGTAGTACCCTACGGAACACAGAGCAGATTAATCAAAACCCAAGGCACTTTGTAGAAAAGGGACTGTAACTTAAACTACACCAGTAAGGAAAGTCACCTGCAGAGCATTGAAGACATAGTTAAGAAGGGGGTGTGATGGCACTGCGCCTTGTGGAATCTCAGAGAAACATCCAGCACGGACCTAATGAAAGACATGAAAGTCAAACAAAGGCCACTATAACACAATTGCACATGAAACACAAAGCAACATACCCAACTCAGTAAGCAACGAAGTATTTTCCGGTTGTTATCATGAGGGTAAAGAGGAGCGGCGAACTGCTTCTCAGACTGCTGGAGCAAGAAGTCTAGAACCATAGAGGTATGCGAGAGCAACTGTTACAAAGCAAAAAGCCAGGTAAGTACAAAACAAACAAAAAATTGAAAGGAAATGATAAAAAGGAACAACCTCTTGACGAAGATCAGACTGATGAGAACCATGTCGAGAGTCAGATATCTCTTCAGGAAGAACAGTGAGAAGCTCAAGCAAGACCACATTGCCATCATCATGAGCCTGAAGATTCTGGAGTGCGAACATAAGCTTATCAAAAGGCCTTGAGTAAGAATCCGCATGAAGAAGAAGCGCCGAGAGAGCTAAACATATCTGCGTCAAGAGCTGCAAATTCCACAAACAAAATCACAAACACATAAAAACCCAAAAAATCATTCCTTTCTAACGCATATAACACTACAACACCTGAGGAACACCAGAGCTGTATCTCTTAGCTGCTACAAGAAGCGCGTTGAGAAGAGCTTCCTTAGCATTCGATTGAAGATTCGATGCTTCGCTCTGAATCTGAAAACCCAACACAAAAAAAAAGGATGGGTGAAAAGGGTTTTCGAGAATCGATGACTAGATATCGAAAGGCGAGACCTTTCGACGGAGAATCTGCGCGGCGAAGAATTGGAGGTCGAAGAGAGAGACGATCGGAGAAGTGAGGAGGGAAGTAGAGACCTCCCAAGCTTCGGGAGTTTGCTGGAAGTGAACGAGCCATTGATTGGCGGCGACTCTGTTGGAAGATAGAGGATCGTGATTCAAGACGTGGATTGCTTCAGCTACTTTCCTCTGTAAATCCTCCATTCACTCTAATTGTTCATGCCCCCACTCTCTTCTTCCCACTCTGTTCTTACTTTCTTCTTCAACTAATTTTTAATGTTATTTAATTCTTTTTTTTCTCAGTGTATTCGGATTCGATTCGATAATGTAGTTAAATTAATTAGAATGCAAAAAGAAAATTATATTGGGCTTATCTTACAACAAAAGGGCCTGTAAATTAAAATTCGGCCCAATCAGTGCAAGACCAAGATGAAAACCTTGAGACTGTGTGCCGTTTTTTGGTTTGCGTCACGATGTAACCCGAAAAAGGAGTAAAAGAGTGAAAAATGTTTTTTTTTTTGAATGAATGTTAAATTATATTCATCAAAAAACAATTTGTACATCAAGTGCTACTTTGAAGTTTATAAAGAGTGAAAATGTTATACAATGGATGAATATTGTTCATTCTTATCATATCAAATCTATAAACCCAACACAAACTAACTGCCCACTTTTGTCACATTATATAAATTCAAAACCCTATCATACATGATACACCCGTATTATGTCTAGGCACTTTACGCAGATCCGAATATCCGAATCGATACCGGCTCGAAAATATCCGACATGAAACCAAACTGAAATTTTATAAGTATTTAGTTGGGTTCAAAATTCATCTAATAAAAAGAATTGAAACTAGAAATTACCGACCCAAATGGATCAAGACCGGAAAAAAACCAACATGAATAGATTCGACAAGATAAGAACCGATTTATACCCAAAATAAAAACATAAATATCCAAGACTATAATTCCATGTGTTCTATTTCATATATTTTAATTTATGATGATTTCGTTGTTGTATCTTTTTGGTTAGAATTTCATTATTGTTTCTTTAACATTTTCAAGTAATATGAAATTTTAAATGTCAAATTTAGAATTTAAATTTTTTTTAATTAATTATTAATATGAAATTTAATTTTTTTGTAAATTCTTTAATAAATATGAGAGATGTTGGCTAAATTTTGATGAAGTTATGGTACTTTGGATCTTTTATGAGTCCTAAATATTCAAATTTATTTGGACTCACTATATATTCAATAATTACATGTATTATATATTTTGTTTAATTATAAGCCAAAACCAACATGAATCCAATAATAATCGACAAGAATCTGAACCGAAGGTTTCTAGGTACGTACTTGACTAAGATCCGAAGAATTTGAATGCCTACACCCAATAACGATCATGTGCTCTATAGGCCATTTCAGTACTCAAACCAAGAAAACCTCTTACAGCTATATGACTAGTCGTTGATCAATTGGTTCATGTTACAGTCCACAATGGGGGTCGTCCAGATGGTTGATGGATGTTCAAATCGGATCAACCAAGAAATGATCGATTAGCCGATATGAACATCCATCAACCATCCGGACGACCCCCATTATAGGCTTGATTGACTCTCTCAATATGTGTTCCTCAAAGCTGTTAAATCCACTAACAACCTATAAGACCACAAATCAATAGGATTAAAGCACTTCACACACTAGAATCCTAAAGACAATGATTTTTATCCAAAGAACAACTTTGATAAAATCTGAAACAAACTTTTATAAATTCTAAGATCGAGGGTGATACACATCCAGCAAGCCTAGCTCCACTTCTATCCACCAATTCGACCATCCTTATCTTCTTTTCATATTCTTATTATCTGTTTTATTCATATCAGAAACCTCATATCATTTCGTTTGGATTTGTTTCAGGTTTGCAAGGTAGATTCTAGACATATCGACTAATCGATCATTTCTTGGTTGATCCGATTCGAGCATCCATCAACCATCTGGAGAACCCCCATTCTGAGCTGTAACATTCAAGAGTGCAATAAAAATATTTAGTAAAATTTCGTGGATGGTCTAAAGTTTTGTGTCCATGTCATTGTTTCTTTGATACAATCCACTAAGTATCGGTGAGATCATCGGTTCTCTGCATGGAGCCTATACCATATTCATTGTGTCTTAAATTGGCTGACGACCTTAGCTAATTTGATTAAAATGTTGTACTATGTTTCCCACTTCCTTCATATCACACTGACTGCTCTGCACGTAGCAAGATTAGCACATGGAGTCCACGAACACAAAGATCTTAATGGTCAATAATCTTTCGTATATATTTCTATAACCATTTATGAATTATAATTGCGTTTCTTCTCCGCGTGTTGTTATATTATATTGCTTAATCTAGCTAATCGTGCGACGATACATCAGATACGTCACCTTTTGATTCTCTATGACAGATTGACAGTTATACAACACTAGACAGACACACCCACATGATATAATTTACTGTACAACACTAAGTCAATGATCTAACTGGTGTAACGCTGTCTTTTTACCAATGTCCCAAAACTCCTACAATACAAAACCAACAAGACCTATATAAAGTCTAGTAATAGTGTCTATATAATTATACAAACATAAGGTCGCAAGATCATCTTTCTATCTCTCTTTCTTGGTCGGAGAATGGAGAAAGAGAACAGTTTCATGGATCCGCTTCTAGCCTCAACGGAGGAACTTGACCAGGCGACTCAGAAAGCATTGATGAACTATCTAGGAGTCGGAAGCAGAGCATCTTCTCTTGTCTCCTTCACCTCTATCCCCGTCGATATCCCGCCCATCTCCAACGTCAAAGACCTCGCTAGAGAGTTTAGAATTGAGTCTAAGAAGCTATGGAAACTAGCCGGTCCGGCCATTTTTACATCAATGGCTCAGTTCTCTCTTGGAGCCATCACTCAGGTTTTCGCCGGACATATTAGCACCATCACCTTAGCCGCCGTCTCCATCGAGAACTCCGTCATCGCTGGGTTCTCCTACGGTATCATGGTATGCATGTAACTCTTTTGAAATATTAAAAAACAAAACCAAAAAAAAAACTGTTTATTATTAGCTACAATATCATTCAAATATTGTAATACTTAAATACAATTAAGCTGTGTTTTGATTAGTATAGATGTAAAATTAATGCTTTAACTATAGACTATATTTTGCATATTGACCATATTTTAAATTTATTTTAAGTCTATCAGTTTTTTTTTCAATTAGTTTCTAGATATCTTTATATTAGTATTTTTTAATAATTTAGTTATGTATTAAAATTAATTTTAAACACATGTATACCACTCAAAAATACATTTGGAACTATATTTTCTTAAAAAATGAGTATAAGTATATAAGAGAGTAAAAATGATTTACTCTCTTATATACTTTTATCAAAAAAAAAACAACTTATATTATTTTTAGTAAGAAACTCTTGGAAAACTCATAAGAATTCACCTATGAAGATGCTCTTATAGAACATAAAAAGAAATAATCTTATATAAACTTACGATGACAATCATGTGAATTTGAATAATACATTTAAAAAATTTGAATAATACAATCAATTTAAATAGTAGACGCACTTTTAAAAAGTTTGATGTGTTAGCTATTGGCTATATCACTAGTATTAGTATGTCATCAGTTTTTTTTAAATTACTTACGTCTATTAATCTATGTATGGTGCAATTGCAAACGTGACCAGCTTGGCATGGGAAGCGCGTTGGAAACGCTATGCGGACAAGCGTTTGGAGCGGGCAAAGTATCAATGCTCGGCGTTTACTTACAACGTTCATGGGTGATTCTAACCGTAACCGCTCTCATCCTTTCTCTACTCTACATCTTCGCCGCACCAATCCTAACCTTCATAGGCCAAACCGCTTCGATCTCGGCCATGGCTGGAGTTTTCTCCATCTACATGATCCCACAGATCTTTGCCTACGCCATCAACTTCCCGACCGCGAAGTTCTTGCAGTCGCAAAGCAAGATCATGGTCATGGCAGCGATCTCTGGTGTGGCTCTTGTGATCCACACGTTGCTTACGTGGCTAGTCATGTCTAAGTTGCACTGGGGACTTCCTGGTTTGGCTCTTGTGCTTAACACGTCGTGGTTGTTTATAGTTGTGGCACAAGTTGTGTATATTTTTAATGGTACTTGTGGAGAAGCTTGGTCTGGATTCACGTGGGAGGCTTTTCATAATTTGTGGGGTTTTGTGAAATTGTCTTTGGCTTCTGCTGTCATGCTTTGGTTAGTTTCAAACCGGTTTTCCCGGTTAATTTGGTCTAGACTTGATTCAACCTATTATTTAACATTTCTAAGATTATATTTTATTTTTGCCTTTGTAGTTTGGAGATTTGGTATTTCATGGCACTCGTATTATTTGCTGGATATTTGAAGAATGCTGAAGTCTCGGTAGCTGCACTCTCCATATGGTAAGATTTATTATACTCTTATTCTTATAAACTAATAAAACTTTTCTTTTGTCCAAATAAATAAATAAACACTTTTCTTAAACTATGTCATGTCTTAGTAACAATTTAGATTTACATGTTTTTTTTTTCTATTGATTTCCTTAAATAATCAAATTACCTAAATAAAACCACTGTGATTGTCTTTTGTGAACGTGCGTAGCAGTCAGTTTGTTTTGTCTTTGTGGCCACTGGCCAGTATAATCTAATACTCTATTTAAATATTTCATACACTTTAAATCTAATTTTGCTGGATCTGCAGACTAACACACAAGTTTGTAGTATTTATCAACTTGTAATAAAAGAATTGTAATCACAATGATTCTCTTAATAAGAGTAGACCTAACGTGCGTATAGTCTATTTCTAATCTTGTTTTACTAGGCTCTATTCCCTTACAGAGACGTGACACGTCTATTCATTAACTTGTAATATTTAATACTTTCATTACAAAATCTTCTCTAACTATTTGCTTACCTTAACGGTGTGCAAAAAATGAAGCATGAACATTTTGGGATGGGCAGCGATGGTTTCAGTTGGGATAAACGCAGCAGTAAGGTAAATACCCACGTGTGTGAAAACTAACTCTTTGCAACTTCAACACTTCTCATAAGTGCCAAGGTGATAAAAAAAAAACGTTTTTGTTATGTTTTTGGTCAGTGTGAGAGTGTCAAATGAGCTTGGAGCTAGCCACCCAAGAGCGGCCAAGTTCTCTCTAGTTGTTGCCGTGATATTATCGACAGTAATGGGATTGGCTATAGCCGCGGTCCTACTTATCTTCCAAGAGGACTACCCGGTTTTGTTTGTGGAAGATGAAGTAGTTAGGAATGTGGTTAGAGAACTTACACCAATGCTTGCCTTCTGCATTGTCATCAACAATGTTCAACCTGTCTTATCTGGTAATACTCATAAAAATCTCTTATCATATATTTCTCGCTAAATCTCTCAAATAGACATTTTCAAAGTTTTGTCATAAAAATAGATTTCAAAGAAAAAATAGACATTTTCTTATTTTGAAAATTTTAATTATTATTATTTTTTTAAAATTTTAAAGTTGACGTGCAAAACTTCAGCTTATAACTCTAAGCTCTAAATCTAGATTAATTAACTCAAGTACTAATATATTTTTACACTATTTAATAAAGTCTATTTTGATCATTTTTTCTTTAAAGATTATTTGATGACAAATTTTTTTAGAGATTATCTTAGGGCAATTCTCTATATTTATGATTATTATTTTTTATTGAACTGTAATACTATGCAAATTGGTTTAATATTAACATTTATATGTTATTTTGCATAGAGTTTTATATTTTATTGGGTGTGACTTTATGGTAAATAAAACTTGGTTACGCAGGAGTGGCTGTGGGAGCAGGATGGCAAGCGGTTGTTGCGTATGTGAACATAACTTGTTATTACTTGTTCGGAGTCCCACTTGGTTTATTATTGGGATTTAAGCTTGAATATGGAGTAATGGTAATAACATTTTACACAATCTATAAATGGGACCAAAGACCATAGTTTTTTAATTTTGTGTAAACATATATATTAATCAGGGAATCTGGTGGGGGATGATGACGGGAACATTTGTTCAGTCGATAGTTTTGACTTGGATGATCTGCAAAACCAATTGGGACAAAGAGGTGAATGAACCAAAACACTTATTAGTAGAGTTAGTAAACAAGATGCTACTCACTGAATTGTTGATCTAATCTGTTGATTGTATATGTTTGTAGGCTGCAATGGCAGAAGAGAGGATAAGAGAATGGGGAGGAGTAACAGAGAAAGAGAGTCTCTTGAACTAATAAGAGTGTTTCACTTCAAATACATTTTTTGTTGTCCGAACAATAATGAGTTTTGATTCTTTTTTTAAACAGCTTTAACTTTATTATATTGACAAAATATGTCACTCTTTCCAGCAATAAACATTTTAACTTTTGAGAATTGGATATATATAAAAGAAAAGTTATCAAAGCATGTGAACTATTATCTCAAGGAACAGAGCCACCAGCTTCATTAATATTCTTTTCAGTTGTCTTCGACACAAGCTTAGCCTTGACGACAACATATTGATTCTCTGTTGTCGTCAAATTATTATTATTATTATTATTGGATCTTAAGAAAAGGTTATGGTTCCAAATAAAATCGAAATTACTAGCTCTGTTGGAATTGTTTATGGTTGAACTTTGAATATATATATATATATATATATATATAAATTTATTAATGTAGTAAAAAATTATATGCATAATTACAGTAATAATTTTTTCCTTACTTTCTCTATTTTTTAACACTAGGTACATTTATTTCTTCCATTATATTTGTATCAAACGGTTTTGCATGTACAACATTTTTGATGAGTATGTTTACCTGCAACATTCTGAAACCTCTGATAAACTTGTATTCTATAATATATAAGAAATTATATCTTATGACAATCTAATTTTAAATTTGGTGTAAATTTTTTTAAATCTTGAATATTAAACCACGGTTTCCACAACTTTCTCTACTTACTTGTTTACTTTTAAGGCATGTTTAATGTAGATCTTAACATGAAGCTTTTAGCTTCGGTAAGAGACGTTTCTTAACTTTTAATTAAGAAAATTTAAGAACCGTCTTTTAAATAAAATATATTAAAGATTTTTTTTATTCAAAAAATATAAAAAAGAAAAACAAAAAACAGTTAAATCAAATTAATAACCTCATCCACCGGGTTAAAAATGAATTGAATGCATAAAGTGTAGCAAAAACATTTTGTTTACTAGTACAATTTAAATAAAAAAATATTAAAACTGCGGACCAAAATAATTTTAACTTTTTTAAATCAGGGCCGGCCCAATTGGACTAAAAAAAATACAATCCAAATCTCACTTATACACACTCTCGGGGGTGTATTGAATTAGAAATTTTAAAAGATTTTAGAGTGTTTTAGTTTTGATGGGTTTTAAGGTGATTTTAAGGTTTTAAGGTTATGATAAAATTTTAAAAATAAAAACAGAAATCCAGATATAATTTGATTGATATTTTCCTTAAATAGCAAAATTGTTTAGGTGATTTGAAATGGTAATTTTTTTTTTTTCAATTTGCTTTTTGCTACGAATCTCTCAATCAACTCATTCATTTTTGCTTCACATGTCTTGCAATTTCAGTCGTTACTCATAAACATCACACGAGATATATTGCAAGGTTTTACTTATGTATATTAAAAGACTTGATGCAAATTTCCAGTCAATGTGTTCTGCAGAAAGTGATGTTCATTTAAACTATGATTTTGCACTTATTAAAGCAGCAAGTTTCTCTGTTGTTAAGCCAATTTAATGCCAGCACCCGGAACTGCAGAGTGTTGTCATTAAAGATTGTTCAGCGACACTGATGAAATCGCCGTTCTTCAAGGCTTTTGATTCCACTTCTACTAGAGGAAATCCTTACGAAAACAAGGATGCCTTTTGCGATTACGTTAACACGACGATTGATTCAAATGCTTCCCAAGCAGACATTAATTCTTTAGTTTGTATATGCATCAAAGATCTGACTTTTGAATCAATGTTGAGGAGTGAATCAAGCAGATATATGCATCACTGAACTCGCACATGTAAAATAGTGATCTGAGGATCATATTTTTATATATTTTTGAAGTCAAGGATGAGACGTTAGAGTCTCACCGTCTACGACAGTCTCTTTGTGGCATGTGACTTTTGGCTTTTTCTGGTTTTGAAGTCGAATGGATTCCTTTGTGAAAAATTTTTGATCAAATATCTGACTGAAGATAAAGAATGTGGTGAATGAACTCCTTCAAACAGGATCATACTGATGTAATTACGCTTTGATCTAAATTGGATATTTGCTTTGTGCTCATAGAGACATATATAGTCGATCAATTGATACTTCGAATTCCATAGTGACATCTTTATTTACAACTCAAAGACATTATTATTTGACAAGGTACGACATTATTTTGTAGAATTTTTTTTATTGTTTTTTTTTTTTAAATTTAAAGTTTCTTCAAATACCATCTGTAGAGATGGTATTCTATATGAACTGTTTTTAACTAAAAAAGAATGTAAACTCTCCTAAAATCCTAATCAAAAAAGTTTTTTCCTAGATATTAATTGTAATTGAATAACAGTGGATTTGATTTAGTTTTTGCAAATTGTTAATTGAATAACAAGAGATTAGAAATGATTTTGAGTTACTTTACCCAAATTTCAGATTAAATAACACTTGATTTTGAAAGGATTTTAAAAATCTTCAGTTGAATAACAGGTGATTTTAACAAAATCCCAAAATCTCTTGAAATTCTTGTTTCAATACATCCCCCAGACTTTTTAGATCTCAAACATTACACATTTCATCTTTCCCACAAAAGTCTCAATCTTCTTTAATAACATTTCAGATACATCCCATATATTGAGAGAGATCATCTCTCTAGAATCATCCTCAAAATCTTCATTGTATATAAAAACCACAACTCTCTACTCTGTAAACCACATCACAAGTTGACTCAAAAAAAAAAAATGGATCACGATCTCGAGACCTTCCCCTTACTCTCCTACACCATCCACCACTCCGACCCCGCCTCTCACGCGCCACCGTCTCTCTCCACCCAACAATCCCTATCCACTCGCTACCCTCTCCTCACAAACCCCCACGTCATCTCCACCCTCATCGAGTCCCTCCCCACCACCATCACACAAACCCTCCGCGTCTTCTCCTCCTTAGGTCCACGCCCCGATCCTTCCTCCGTCGCCTCGGCTCGTGCCAAGATCCGTGAGACGGACTCCGAGGATGTGGCCAAGGAGCAGGAGACGGTTGTGAAGTTGGAGGAAGTTCACGAGGGTTACGAGAAGCAGTTGAGGGGTTTGGAGGAGAGGTTGTGTGAGGTTTATGCTTCGGCGGTTGAGTCGTTGAACGGTGGCGATGAGGTGAACGAGGAGGTTCTTGAGAAGGGTGGAGAAGTTGAGAGGATTGATCTCTCTGATCGTAGGCTTAAGATTGTCCCTGATGCGTTGAGCAAGAGCGTTTCTTTGGTTTCGTTGAATCTTTCTCGCAATGATCTTAAGGTAAAGCTCGAAACTTTGGATTTGATACTGTTTAAAAGGACGAAGCTTTGATCGTGCCCATATGAATGTTTTGCTGTAAAGCACGAAACTTTTTGATGGATACTGTTTGCTTGAACAATGTTGCTTAGGTTTGTTTGGTAAAAGCATGAAACTTTCGATGCCTACGTTTACTTTTGATGATCAAAGTGTTTAGCTTTTAGGACTTTAGGAATCTTTGAACCGTTTTGCTTGGGCCTGGGGGTTTGGTTAGTTCGGTTTAGGTTCGAGTAGTTTAGTTCTACATAAATCTTACCTAATTAACCCGGAATAAAGTTCAGTTCGGTATTTAGTTAGTTCAGTTTTTGAAAATCCTATCGAAGTTTTTTTATTTTGGTTGGATTTTGGTTTAATTTTGTTAAAATTTTGGATAAGTTCAGTTAAATTTGGTTATTTTTGAAAATCCTATTGAAGTTTGTTGATTTCGGTTGGATTTTGGTTTAATTTGTTAAAATTTTGGATAAGTTCAGTTAAATTTGGTTATTTTTGAAAATCCTATCGAAGTTTTTTTATTTCGGTTGGATTTTGGTTTAATTTTGTTAACATGTTGGATAAATTCAGTTAAATTTGGTTATTTCGGTTAGTTAGGTTTGAAATTCGGTTAATTAGGCTCTAGTTTGTGATATGGTTTGGGTATATAAAATCTCAAAAGAAGAAAACTGAAGTAACCGGTTGCGGAACCAAACCGAGAAAACCAAACTTTTTTTAGAAAATCTACCAAATTGAACCAAGCTTCTAACTGAGCTAAACCAACTAACCGAAATTTCGGTTCGGTTCCGTTCAAAATCCCAGGCCGATTTTTGCTTTATGTGATTATTGTGAACAATGAGCTAAACATGACGAGATCTTGATCACTAGAGCTGTTTACCTTTTTGCAGTTACTACCTGATACAATCTCAGGGCTTGAGAAGCTAGAGGAGCTTGATGTATCTTCAAACCTTCTCGAGTCTCTTCCCGACTCTTTCGGACTATTACTTAACCTGAGGGTGTTAAATGTCTCGGGGAACAAGCTAACTTATCTCCCGGAGAGCATAACTCAGTGCAGGTTCTGTCATTACATGTTGTTCATGTTTTGTTTCGTTTAATGTAATAACCGGTGCTGAAGAGAGTTGTTTTGTTGTGATTAGGTCACTAGTGGAGTTAGATGCGAGCTTTAACAACTTAGCTTCTCTGCCTGCAAACATTGGATACGGGCTACTCAACCTCGAAAAGCTATCAATCCAGCTGAACAAACTCAGTTACTTCCCTAATTCCATATGCGAGATGCGTTCTCTAAGGTACCTAGATGCACACATGAACGAGATCCACGGCCTTCCAATAGCTATAGGGAGACTCACGAGCCTTGAAGTCTTGAACTTGAGCAGCAACTTCAGTGACTTGACTGAACTACCTGACACAATCTCTGATTTAGCTAACCTCAAGGAGCTAGATGTTAGCAACAACCAGATCAGAGTCTTGCCTGACTCGTTTTTCAGGTTGGAGAAGCTGGAGAAACTGAACGTGGACGGTAACCCGTTGGAGTTCCCTCCACAGGAGATGGTTAACCAAGGCGCTGAAGGTGTGAGAGAGTTCATGAGGAAGAGATGGGAAGAGATGGTTGAGGAAGAGCAAGTGAGGAGTGTGATTGAAGCTGAGAAGCAACAAGGAGGAGTAACAGGTTGGCTTTCATGGGGAAGCTCCATTGTTAGTAATCTTGTTTCTGGAGGTACTCAGGGTGGTGGAGCTAATAAGCCTAAAGACTCGTATATGGATCAACTCCTCTGAAATTTCTTCGTTGTGTGCTTGAGGAGGGTCTTTGATAACTCTTTTCTGGTTTTACTTTTTGACTTTGTTGTAAGAAAGAGTTCATAGTTTAAGTCAAAACAGTATACTGTCATTTATCTTTACTTGTTTGAGTTCCTTGCTGATAACAAGAGCTGGAGAGCTTCTGTCCATAGATATGAGACGGGTAAGGCACGTTATGCTCATTATCGACAGTCTGATTAGATCTTGGCAGATGCAGGGTGGCATTGTAGCTTTCGTTTTAGAAGGATCAGTGAGTTTATATTAAAAAATGAAAGCTTATAGCCATAATGATAGAGTGAGGTTTAGACATTTCTTGAATGCTAAGAGAGTTCAGAGAAGGTGGGACCAATCCCACATTCTTTCTCAGCTGTTCATCTTCCTTTGTATCTCCTGGAGAACGCGGATAAGTACAGATTCATCTTGCCTGGAAACTGCATAAGAGAAAGTGAAACGATCCACACAGATTCTTACTTATCGTTCATATTAATATCTCTACAATGAGAAGAGACAGGGGTTGGCTTGAATCCTCCTCCAGAGTAATAACACTTACACAACTGATTCAGTATAGTCTCTGCGTTTTCTTGTTTGAGGAGGATAGTTGTCCGTGAATGCTGCGGAGTTATTCATCAGGCATGATTATTAAAGGGTGAAGAATTGGATTCTTCAGGATTCCAGTTCAAACATGAGTATGTGTTCTTCTGAATTTCCCCTTCTGGGAAGTTCTGCATCAAGACACTCTTTACGTAAATCTTTTTGTACATCTCTCGTTCTCTATTGCTTTTCATTGGGGTTATTATGTATTGGTGTTTTGCATGTGTTTCACTTCGCCACTAAAAGAGACTTGTTCTCATGAAATAAGAATTGGATCCTTGAATATATATAGGTCAAGAGAAAAGTTTGACTTTTTTCAAGTGGGCTTTGTGATGGAGACATTATACGTAGCCTTGACCCACTGGATCTTGCACTCTGGTGAATGAATGATATTTGAGCCTAAGATAAGACGTGCCATTCTTGGGGCTCGAAAGATGGAAAAAGATAATCTGAGTCGCATATACTATCCTTAAGAACAAAATGACTCCATGGCCCAATGGATAAGGCGCTGGTCTACGAAACCAGAGACTCTGGGTTCGATCCCCAGTGGAGTCGCTTTCCTTTTGCACTTTATAATGACCAAAATGCTTTGGTATGGTTTATGTTGAGCCAAAGTTGCTATAATTACAAAGCTTCAGGCAAATGAAGCAAACATGGGGTCATTCCCTAGGGAGTTAATCATTTTTCTTTCGAGATGAAAAAGAAGAACATTATTGTGCACTATCTTCATCTTCAAATCTAAGCTGAACATATAGAGAGCATTCTCCAAGCTATGTGACTGCAACAATCTTCATCTTCTTTCCTACCATGTATTTTACCTTTCAAGTGTTCTTCTCTACTACGTGCAAACGAATCCAAATAGAGTTAAATACCAAGTCAATCAACATAGAATAGTACAAACGTTGCTCAAACTGAAGCAGCAGTGGAGCAGTGGTAAACAAAATTTTAAAACAAAAAAGAAGAACAGAGGACACGCGTGTCTCCAAAATTATGAAGACACAATAATTGTCACAAATCATGCTGATCAAAAGAGCAAAAAGACCAAACAAATACATTTAAAAAGAAGAAACCATTAGGCTTCGATTTCCGAAGATGAATAAAATAACATGAAAACTAGTCCCCCCAAAATTAGGTTTGAATTTTTCTGTTATTATTAATTAATACTATTATTGAAGCTTCTTCAAAATCTGGGAACCAAACTCCACCAATCTCATTCCACACATTCATTCTTCGTCTCCTTCTTTTACCATTCATCCCTGGACGATGATGACCTGTGGCAAAAACCCCAAGATGTCAGTTTAGTCAGCTTCCAAAGATGACAAACATCACAAGGAAATGACTCAGGTTTGGATCTTTATACAGTCACCTTCAGTTCTTGGATTCTTATCAAGTATATATTGTGTAAGTCTGTTCTTTATCATAGGATTAAATCAGATGTTAAACGACTAACCTGTCGACGTTCCTGTTGCTGAAGAATCCACGTTCCTTGCTTCCTTGGAAGTTTCTTCTATCATCTACTGGTCTTGGTGACCTATAATCACCTGTGCCTCGTGATCTAGGTCTTTCCATGGATTCCACACTCCTAGCATCATCAATCGATCCAGCCCGGGAATGTGGTCTTTCGGAATAGTTACCTGTTCTGCTGCCTGCATTGGATCCTGGCCTCTCAACTGCTCTTGGCCTGAACCTGACTTTGTCGTCCAGCTCACGGGTCAGTGAGTCCAGCTCTTTTTCTTTCTCGCTTAGAAGGTCAGGTAGTTTACTGTCCGATTCTTGTTGAGTTTCCTTGCTCTCGACTGTGATGGTTGCTTCCTTCTCAAGTTTCTTTCGTAGTTCTTCGATCTCTTCCTTCAACACTCTCTCCCCTTCTGTTTCAGGCCTGCAACAAATTAGTTTCACAAGACAGAGATTTAAAGTGAGTCTAATAGATAATTGGCAGGTGATCTAGAAAGTCATCAACATAATCACACAGTAACTTACTCATGTACGAACTCAAGGTATCGTGGAGTTTAGAACAGAAATTTCAACTAAAGTACACACAAATTAAAGCATGCATTAACGAAAGGACTACAACTTAGATATCAGCAAGAGTTATCTTACAGGTTGACTATGCAATTCCATAACTAACAAGAGATGTTGTATCAAAAGAACATAAGAGCAAACACCATACAAATGAGCTCAACTGAGAAAATAAACATAAACTTGGGACAAGTTAATGATACAAATGTTTAGATAAGAGACTATCTTGTGCCTATGAGATGCTTACAATGATATACACAAAACATGCCATCAAAAGACTAATGCACTATAACTTAAGTAGGTAAGTCATTCAATTAGTTTCCATTTTGAAGTTGAAACACTAAGCAGATGTGACAAAACTATCTGTAAGTTTTTAAATGTGATTACATTTTCCTATCCTCAATTTGGTTCACTAGTTACCAACTTAACATCACTTAAAACTCTACTTTTCTGATTCAGTATGCAGAATTAACAAACAGTATGTAAGAACATAGACACGAAACAGATCCACACTTCTCAGATGAATAAAGACCTGTCAACCCTGCGATGCTCGAGTTCAGAGTCCATCTTGCGCCAATCTTTCCCTTGTTCCTCCAACAACACTTCCCGAGGTTTTGCATCGCCAAAAGGATTCACCTTTGGTCTAGGCTTCACCACATTCTCCAACGTTAAGCTCTCAGACCTATTAGAGTGAGCACTTGATGGCCTGCTCGAATGTGCGCTCGATGGTCTGCTCGTTTGAGAACTCCCCTTCTTAGCTTCAATCTCAGAGTCAAGTTTCTTCCAGTCCAATCCTTTCTCCGCAAGAACTTGCTCTCTCGGCCTTGCTGCTCCAAATGGACTCGGCTTACTCGTCTTCACACCAGTTTCAGTTTCAGTTTCAATTTCAACAACAACCTTACGTGGCTCAAGAACAAGACGACGACGCTCCTCCTGAACACCACCGGAAGAGACTCCAGAATCACGGTAACCTGACCCAAATGTAGATGACTTTGCAAGAGACGCCTGGCTTTTACCTGCTCCCCAGTTACCAACCTCGTCAGCTTTAGACACTCCACCTCCATAACTGCCTCCACCACCACCACCACCACCATCACCTCCATAACTACCACCACCACCTCCATAACTACCACCACTACCTCCATATCTGCCTCCTCCTCCTCCTCCACCACCACCTCCATAACTACCACCACCATAACGACCTTGACGTCCTTGATCAAACACAGGAAGTGTCTTCTTCCCTTTCCCCCAATCATCAACCTCATCAGCCCTAGACTGTTGTGGGAAATCAGAAACCCTAGAAGCCCCTCTCTGATCATCATCAAACCCACCATACCCTCTCCTCCCATTAGAATCATCTCGATCCCTCGATCTTCCACCATAAGAAGAGAACCCACCACCAATACCACCACGCTGCATTTCATCCTCAGAGCGTTGCCTAGGACCAGTAGGAAGCTGAACCATCTCCTCCCTATTCAATCTGACAGAGCCACCGCCCTTGGTGAACTCCGATAAAGTCATCTTCTTTTTCTTCTTGGACTTGGTGGTACTCGCAGTCGCAGCTTCCTTCAAGCTAGGGAAGCTCTGCGCATCCGCCGTAGCTAGCTCCTCATCGGCACGCTCCGCCTCATCGGCCCATGCGCCGATTCCACCCCAAGGCTTCGACGACATCTCCCCCAAAAATCGAAACTTTTCGCAGATCTGGAAACCGGGTTTCGATCAGAGTAACCCGGAGCTCCGAGTGAGAAACTCAGATTCTTCTCTCTTTTGCTATAAAGATGATTAAAAATTGAATCTTTATTTTATTCCTTCTGTTTGTTTTGACGGAACGGAGGAGGAGCAATGGACGGAGAAAGATATATAACCCACGCGCTTGATAGGATGGTGTAGTACACGGACCAATCAGTGATGAGATAAGTAATGTGCTTGAACGTTGTGGTCCACGCGGCTTGTTAGCAAGGTGACGGTTGACTTTAAGGTAAAGCGAGTCATTGTTTAAGCCGATCATTTTATTAAAAAAAATGTAATCTTTTATGTACTCATATGATCCCACGTTGTAATAATAAACAACATATTTTATTTTATTTTGTCAACCACATACACAAAATTAAAATTTAAAGAAAACAATAATTTGTGAACTGTATTTTCTTTTTATTAATGTGTTTTCTTTTAGTTTTCAATATTTTTTAAAATAGTTTTCAATATTTTTTAAAATAGTTTTCAATATGATTGAATCTTATGTGCACAAGTGTTGTTGTTGTTTTTGTAGTCTTTAGAATGCTTTCTCATTTTGCTTCATGCAGACCTTTATGTGATCAAACACAATCATTCATGTTTTAAATGGAGACAACATACTAATTTAGAACATCTCACACCTGTCTTCAAACGATCACAAAAACCCCGTAACACAATCGATCTAAAACTGGGAAACGATTAAACTATCAGATTCCTGAGTAACAACAAGTGATCCATCACCAAATTCAACTCACTTATCCAAACATCAACTCAAGGAATCTGGTTCTGATCCTAAGATTCCCAAAATATCAGAAAACAAAAACACTGGTTGGTTCAATGAACCAAATAAACATGAGTTAGTGACTAGTGAGTGATCCTTTTAAACCCGCAGATAGTTAGCTCCAAAGGTGTTTCAGATCAATCAATTGGCCAGAAGAGAATCTTAAAGAAAAATGCTCAAACTCTTAATCATAGCTTTAAACCGACACCGTGAGTTAACCAATATTGACCAGAAACACGCAAGTTTTCAGGAAACATAGATTCTCAATGGCGGGAAGTGAAGAGGGACGAACCAGCCACGGAGGGAAGAGGAGTAACCATAGTCATAGTCTTGGTGATTTGTCTTGAAAAGAAGATTTATTTCAATCATCCAACGATGATGATTTGTCTCGAGAAGGACCAGACAGCATATCTAGAAAGCTTTTGTCCAATTCACCACTCGATAGCATATCCATAACCAACTCTACAGTGGAAGCATCTGCTGAGAACCCACAACTCTTCATTTCTTCTATAAGTTTAGCTGATGTAGCTAGGTCACCACCTCGGAGATGTGCTCGGATTAGTATGTTGTATGGACCACTATTTGGTGCAACCCCATCATCTTCCATCTTTCTAAACAGCATGTCCGCTTCAGACAATGAGCCTTTCTTACATAATCCCCCAATCATTGCGGTGAATGTCTTAACATTGGGCTTCACTCCTTTGAGAGGGAGGCTACAGAATAGATCCCAAGCATCATCGACCTTATTTGCATTGCACATCCCGTGAATGATGATATTGTATATACTAATATCAATATCCATCTTACTCTTGTGAATTTTTTCAAGTATTTCCAAAGCCTCTTCTATTTCACCATTGTTACACAACCCATCCAGCAAAATACCGTAAGTCATAAAATTAGGATGAACACCTTGAGAAACCATCTCTTGGAAGAGTTCCTTGGCCACATTAAGTTGCCTCGATTGACAAAACCCTTGGATGAGAGTGCTATAAGTGACTGTATTGGCAACCACTCCTCTCAGTGACATTCTGCGGAAAAGTCTCATACCTTCATCAACCAGTTTAGCCTTACAATATCCGTTAATAAGGATACTATAAGTCACGATATCAGGATTGCATCCCTTGCTAACCATCAGGTCCAGCATCTGATTGGCTTCATCTAGGCGTTTTTCATTGCACAATCCATACATCAATGAGTTATATGTAATGGCATTAGGATCTATGCCTCTTGTGATCATCTCATTGCACAACTCTTGAGCCTCAGTAAGCTTTCCCTCTTTCACAAGACTATCAATCAAAGCACTAAAAGTAACGATGTCCGCGGTGATGTCCCTTCTCATCATATCCCTCAGCAATTGTGTACCATCATCCCATCTTCCTGCATTACAGAAGCCTCCTATGAGAGAGTTGTAGGTAATGACATTTGCTTTGATCCCTTTGGTTTCCATTTCATTGAAAAGGCTGAGTGCAGCTTCGAGGCTCCCGTCTTTGCAAAGACTGTCAATGATGATACTATATTTGGCAGCATCGAGCTTGATCTTTCTTTGTTCCATGTTTCTGAGCAGATCCAAGGCCAAGGAAGTGTTCCCTGACTTACACATTCTGTTCAAAACCGGACCATAAGTAACTTCACTGGGTTGACATCCTTTATCCATCATTCGATCAATCAAAGCCATTGCTTCAGACAGTCTATCTTGGAGACAAAGCCCATTGATCAAAGTGTTAAGTATAATGAGATTGGAACAACCTTCATTTCGACCATCCGATCAACTAACTCCACAGCTTGGGAAACTAGACCCTGGAGACATAAACCGTTAATCAAAGTAGAGAATGTGACTGTGTTAGGCTCGTACCCAAGTTTCAACATCTTTCCCATAACAGAAAAGGCAAAACCGAGTTTACGACCCCTGCAGAAGCAATTCATCACAATACTCAGAGTGTAGTTGTTATGTTCAATCCCTTGCAACTCCATTTGCTTACACAGATGTAACACGAGATCATACTGTTTTGTCTTAGCAACACCACTAAAGAATCTACTGAAATCTATGACCGTAGGGAGAGGATTAGACCTAATCATGGATTGAAAGAGATCAACAGCATCATCTTTCTTGATATTGACGAGCTCACTTCTCAATCTCTCTCTATAAGAAGAGAACTCGTATGGGATTTGGAAGAAAGCATTTCTCAGAGTACGAGCGAATCTCAAAGTAGTAAGATGACTCCGTCTCTGTATCCTCCTCCTCATCATCATCATCCCATCTTCTTAGGGCACACAACGATGGATTCTCTGTGTGAGTGAATGAAAAGAAGACCGGTTAGGGAATGATTCCGGTTCATTTAAATGTTATGTGTCGTTGTTTACGTGATGTTAATTTTGTTTTTGTAATGTCGACTAACTAAACGACGTCGCTTCAACATCGCCCACAACTTGTTCCATTGAGGGCCTGACCTGTTATGTTACCACCGCAACGGTTGCCGTTGCGGGCTGGTTACGATTTTAAGCGTTATTAAGAAATTTGGACGATTGGTACAACGGTCAAAAATTGTTGCGTTTGCAAAATACTCATGACTGGTTAACTACCAAATGCAACAGTGTTTAAATAATAAATTAACTATTTACATTTTATATAATTATAAAAATATTTAAAACCATATTATTGTAATAAATATAAAATTATATTTCTAAAATTATACTATTAAATATTTTTAGAAAATATTCTTTTTGAAAGTTTTATAATATAAATTAAAATATAATATATATATATACTTGGTATTTCAATTATTTCAATTTTTAGTTGACATTTTTATTTTTTATATTTATAGAGATTTTTTTTTAAAAAAATAATATTTTTATCCTCCCGCAACTGCTAGCTAGAACCAGTTTTTGAATCTTAAAAGTTTATAGCGGCCCAAAATGATTTACCAGCAACCGCTACTAACCGCAAAAACTGCGTTTGCGGATGGTAGCGGGAAACACTAGTCATACCCTGAATGCATACAAAAGATATCAAAGGTCCTTTACCCTAACAAAAACTCAGCATCAAAACAAAATGTGGTTTCTCTTCATTTAACTTGAGTTTTGCAGATCCAAAAATGATCAAGAAGAAAAACCTTAGGAGGTGACCTAAAATTTCTCTATATCTCTTTCTGAGATCTTAGATAGTTCATGAGAGGACCCATTCCGCTACCTCTCCGCCACGAGCCTCCACTTGAACTCCCTTTCTTGTTCCACCCATTGTTGGCTTCAGACAGCTTTGCCTTTTTCGCACTTAGAGCTTCACTTAGCTCTTCCCAAGGGTTCCCTTTTCCATTTCTGCAATTTACACAAGTCCATAATGAAGTGTGAATAAGTTTCCATGTCAATATACAAAGATTGCATCAAGATTGTTGGAGAAGTACCTTTCACAGTGGTTTGGAAACCGTTGTCGTTTGTGCTCAGCTTTGGATTAGTAGCTGCTTGGTCAGGCTTGGTGGCGACTTCCACGACGTCTGAGCTGCTAGTTTTGACGCTGCGAACATCCAGCAGAGAAGAATATTCAATCTGCAGAACTCTGATGCTTAGCAAGCAAACAACTACAAGAACCAGATCTATGTTCTTTAGATTAAAATGACAATAGTGTAAACCATGAAGCATACCTCCAAGGATCCGTCTTCTTTATAAAGAGATGTGTCAGCTTGCATTGATGAATCATTCTCATCTTCTGTCTTCTTCTCAATTGGATATTCTTGAACAGGAATCAACGTCACCTTCTTGGAGCCTGCATCATAGCAGCTATCTTTCCAACCTACCAGGAGAAATATAACGTAAATGGCTTAGGTGTTGATTGATCAATTGGCTGAAAAGGAGAGTCAGAATTTTACTCGAAAGGAGGACAGTTCGGGAGTCCAAGATGAAGTTAACTCAATGAGACGGTACGCAATAATATCTCCTTTCTGAAACATTAACAACTCAGGAGTGAGGAGAACAAAAATGCTGAATCTATAAAAAATATTAAGCAAACCTTTATTGAGCCAGTGTAAGCCACAAGCTGTTCATAGTCGATCTGACCGTTAGCAAGTGTCTCTGCCTCAGCGGGCTGTGACTGATAAGTATCTTCTTCATTCAAATCAGAAGCATATCGTTTGGAAAATCCTGTCTTCTCTGTACCCCATTTTTGGCCTTTCTTCTTTGTCATGTTTCCATTCCACAAGAAATTATCCTAAACATTATCAAGTCATATGATCATTATAGAGTTCAGAACAGTCAAAGCTTAAGGAAACCAAAGAAAGGAGTAAGTCACACACCGCAGGAGGTTCAGTTTCAGGGGAGTCTTCATCTGTTTCATCTGAAAAGTAAACATATAAGAGAAACTGTGAGGAGCCAAAAAAAAATGCACGAAAGTTCTGCAGAGAGGAAATTACATAATGATTATATACCGAGTGGCTTGAAGCGAATATGGCCTGGTCTCACTTCCACAGGAACCACTTCATCCCCATCGCCATCACCATCTTCATCTGGCTGCTGCTTTTCGAGAGCTTCAAAGTGATTTTCCTTGGTTACTTGGTAGTCTATAGTGATAGCTGGCTTTTTGCTGGGTGCTACAACCATCTGCATCTGATTCTGTAGAAGCTGCAAATTGTATAACAAGAAAGGAGATATCAGTGTTGCTTAAACGTGTAATAGAGACATTAGTCTTATCATTTTGAGTTTTGAAGAATCTGAAGACACACCTCTTCCTTCTCTAGTTTTGTCTTTTCTCTTAACCATTGCCGTTTAGCCTTTTTACGCCGAGCACTTCTACTAGGCGTCTTAAATAAATATAACGAAGAGTTAGCTTCACATTCAAACAAACACAAGACAAGCCCTTCATCTACATAAGGGAACTTACCCAATGCTAACTCGGTATGTACACATTGTTCAACCTTTAATAATAAAAGAAACAACCACAAGACAAGTCCTACTAGTTCCTTGAGACAATAAAGTAAACTCGAACCTTTATAGTTTCAGCAGACATGTTGCACAGTTCGTCAGGCTCATCGCTCTCTTCTTGACGCGAGGACCTGCAATTTGAAAGCAAGTCAATGGCGAAGAAACTAGTGAGAAATAATACATGAGTTGCTAGCGAGTTTTGACAAAAACAAAACATACACTTACTTCTTTGACTTGGTCATAGACTTGGCGTTAGCATCAATCTGTTCATCATTTTCAGTTCTCTGTACATCCAATGTTTTCCTCTTCTTCTTTACATCATTGCTTTTGTTTACACCAGCTAAGTCTTCTCTTTCCAGTGGAGTTTCTTCAGTAGTAGCTAACTTACACTTCTTCCTCCTACAAAATCATCAAACCTTGAATAACAACAAACACAAATATATTAGTAAGAGTCGTTCTGGTCAAGATCCTACTTGGAGCTTATGCTTTTGCTCGAAGCTTTACGTTTCTTTGAAGTCTTCTTCTCCGTCACAACCTCTTCTTCTTCCTCAGACTCACTTCCATATCCTCCAGTTTCCTCATTAGCAAGAAGCATAACACCAGGAAGAATCCGAGCCCTCTCTTCAACCTCACTCGCACCACAAACATTCTCCTCACTGTCTTCCTCAACAATCTCCAACAAAGGTTCCTTCTTTCTCTTAACACTACCAAATAAAAAACGAAACACTTTAACACTAACACTGAATAGACCCCAAATGAAAATGCATTATTACAAGACCGAACATAGTGAAACTAACCAAACATTCTCTTCACTGTCTTCCTCAACAATCTCCAACAAAGGTTCCTTCTTTCTCTTAACACTAACAAACAAAAAAACGAAAAACTTTAACACTAACACTCAATAAAACCAAAATAACCAAAAATTCATTACAAGACCTAACATAGTGAAACTAACCAAACAATATCTTTATCCTTTAACACACAGCTCGACTCAAAGGGCGGCAAAACGAACCCATCCATCTGAAAATCAAAGATAAAAGCTTCCCCATAAGTGAATGTAAACCATTAAAGGTGTCAACATTGAACATTAGGGCAAAACAGAGAAGCAATGCGTACAGATAGAGTGAGGCCATGAGGACAAGCTTCGAAGAGGCTAAATGTGTAGAGGATATGAGTAGAAAACTCTGAAACAGTTCGGTGGCATTTAGGATTCAGAACAACCCAGCTCCTCTTTAGACCTTGCTTCTTCTGGTGCTTGCTTAAAATCCGTTGATCCTCAAACACCAGACGAATTCTTACAGTCTCTTCCAACATTGTAGACGAGTTTCAGAGAGGAAAGGGATGATCTTTCGTTAAAGTTTCGACCTTTCGGAATCCTTAAACCCCTGTCTGGAACGGAGAGAGGAGAAAGAGAGAAAATATGAAGACAGAGCTAAGACTCTAGTTCAGTAAGAGGGTTGAAGGAAGATTAATAGGACACGTATTGGGTCTTATTGGGCCTAACCTAACATTCTAGTTCGCGAAGGGGTTTTTAAATGAAGATTAATGATATCAAAAAAAGAAGATTAATGAGGCATATAATGGGCCTCGTGAAAAGCCCATTAAAGCCCAGTAATAAGTAAAGCCTTGGAGCTTTCGTCTTCCAGTTTTCCCTCTCACTTAAGCTCGAGCTTTAGGCTTTAGCCGTCGTCGCCGATCTGATGACGCCGCGTTGAAACAAAGAAGTGCAACTCTGATATGCTTCGAGCTCTGATATGATTCAGACGCTGGGCGCAGTACGCCTTGCATACCGCTCACGTATCACTCACCTCGTAAAATCAGGTCTGATCAACAACGCAGCTCACGTGTTCGACGAAATGCGTCACTCGGAGTTTTAATCAAAGAGTCGAGATTTGAGCTTGCTGAGGCGTTATATAAAGATATGACGCCGATGGGTTTCTCACTCATCCCCTTCACTTACTCGAGGTTTATCTCGGGTTTATGTAAAGTTCAAAACTTTAATCTCATTGAAGCTCTTCTGAGGGACATGGAGAGCCTCGGACACCGGATATATGGGCGTTTAACATTTATTTGGATGTGTTTTGTAGAGATAGAAAAGTTGGTTTTGCTGTTGAAACGTTTTTAGTATGGTTTAGAGAGGTAGAGAACCTGATTTTGTGTCTTATACTATACTTGTCAATGGGTTGTTTAGAGATTGTAAGGTCACTGACGCTGTGGATATGTGGAATGAAATGATTCGTGGTGGGGTTAACCCGGATAGTAAAGCTTGTGCAGCACTTGTTGTTGGGTTATGTCATGCTTGGGAAGTTGATTTGGCTTATGAGATGGTTGCGGATGAGATTAAGAGTGGAAGATTTAAGCTTAGTACATTGGTTTATAATGCGTTAATTAGTGGGTTTTCTAGAGCGGGTAGGATAGAAAAGGCAGAGGCTTTGAAATCGTTTATGAGTAAGAGTGGGTGTGAGTGTGAGCCGGATCTTGTTACATACAATGTGTTGTTGAATTATTATTATGATAATAATATGATGAAGAAAGCAGAAGGGGTAATGGCCGAGATGGCGTGGAGTGGGATACAGCCTGATGCTTATAGTTATAACCAATTGCTTAAGCGGCACTGCAGGGTTGGTCATTTTGTGAAATGCTATTCCTTCATTGTGAAAGAGATGGAGCCTAGAGGGTTGTGTGATGTTGTCTCCTACAGTACTTTGATTGAAACTTTCTGCAGGGCGTCAAACACTAGGAAAGCTGACAAGCTCTTTGAGGAAATGAGAGAGAAAGGGATAGTAACGAATGTGGTCACGTACACGAGTCTTATCAAGGCTTTTCTAAGAGAAGGTAAATCCAGTGTTGCAAAGAAGCTCCTCGATCAGATGATGGAGTCAGGTCTGTCACCAGATCGCATATTCTACACGACAGTTCTGGACCATTTGTGTAAATCTGGAAATCTAGACAAGGCTTATGGTGTTTTCAGTGACATGGTTGAGCATGGAATCACACCGGATGTCATTTCATATAATGCCCTTATAAATGGCCTCTCAGGTCTTGTAGAGTAATTGAAGCTATAGTATTGTTTAAGGACATGCAGAGTAAAGAATGTTGTCCTGATGAGTTAACGTTCAAGTTCATTATTGGAAGACTCATACAGGAACATAAGATATCCGAAGCCTACAAGATTTGGGATCAGATGATGGATAAAGGATTTACCCTTGATAGAGATGTGTCTGATACACATAAAGGCTAGCTGTTCAGTGAGGGCTGATGCATAAGCATAATATGGGTATACACTTTTAAACTTGTCTATCTTGTCTTCTCCTGTGCAGAAATGCTATCTTAGTCAAAGTGTAGCGGCATGGAGACGCTGATAGAGCTGCCATTTAAGCCTCTACTGACGCCTGCTGCTGCTTGGGGAAAAATAAGAAACTTATCAGATTTGAGCTAATTTCATTCCCTTTTTATACATAAGTGAGTCCGTGGTTGAGTTTGCATAGACCAAATAAGTCTTTACCTTTTGCTGCATTAATACTCCGGAAGGATCATCATTTATGGTCAGACGATGGAGCAAGACAGCCAGCTCTCTAGTGTTAGAGACGAAACAGTTTCTCTTAACTCAGTATAAACCCATTCCTCAGAAATATTGCACTGAGGACTGATCATATTGTAAGCTCTTACCGTACCTCTATTACTCTATACACCTCTGAAGCCTAAGCGCAGAACGGGAAGAGGAAGGATATGTAAACATTAATCTTTACCAAAATGGGAAACCTGTAAGCTCTTACCTTACTTCTATACATCTCTGTCCAAGAATCAAACTGAATATCTTGGTACTATAACAAAGAAAGTGAATCGGACCTTGTATAGACATTTCTTTTTCCAGATTTTAGATGAGAAAAAGAGATGATGTTGATACTTTCGTTTGCTTTGTTTTATTAGAGCAAAAAAATATGTAACAAAGATTACTTTCTTCCTTTTGTCAGTTTACTTCAACACAAGAATCCTGCTTGAACTTCTCAACAAGCTATTATCTCTCTCTCCTTTATTAACACTCAAAATTTCTACTTTCTTGCTATCACCCAACTCTATTCTCATTTAGTTGACCTTGTAAACTACATGTTAAGCATCAAAACTTTTATTTCAATGTTCAAAAGTGATGTTAAGTTTATTTCAAAAAGAAGCAAACGGCCCAATTACTTAATAACCCAATAGGTAAGTGGCCCATTATGGCCCAGTTAGCTCCTCTGTGGTTTGCCCGGTGCTCAAGAAACGATCTATTCCTTTTTCTCGTCTTCGTTTGTCACTTAGAGCTCCTTCATCTTCTTCTTCTCCTCCCTTCAATTTGATTACTTTCTTCTACAAGGTACGTTTCCTATCCTTAATCGAGCTAGAGCATCGTCAATTTAGCTTGTCAATAACGAAAAATCTCTAGGGTTTATACATACACACAAGTAGCCCGTGCTAGATCTGATATGAGTGTTTCGAGAGGAAAGCTCTTTACTTGACTTCTGGGTTTTGTTTATCTCACGCTATACTAGCTTTCTTCCTTGTATTGTGTAGGGTTTTAACAATGAAGCTTGATACTAGTGGGTTCGAGACCTCCATGCCCACGATTGGATTCGGATCTAGCAACGATATGCTTGATGGGTTTTCCACTGTGCCCTCGTTTGATCTTCCCCGCACTACAGATGTGAGTTTTGATTTTTTCTTTTTGGTGATTTGATTTAAAAGCAATGTTGGTGATTTGGTTTTGGTGTGGGGTTTTAGTTTGATGGCTTTCAGAAAGAAGCAGTACAGATGGTGAAGCCAGCTAAAGGAACAACCACGCTTGCTTTTATCTTCAAAGAAGGTGTCATGGTTTGCTGCTGATTCTCGTGCTAGCATGGGTGGATATATCTGTATGTTCTCTTTCTTCCTTCACTTCACTCTTTAGCTTTATAGTTGAATGTGACAGAAACAAATAGGATGGAGATTCAGTTAGCTTCTTGTTGGTTTAGTTTTGAGTTGGATTGTTAAGTAATCTTATAGTCTCCATTTCTGTTGGCCAATGATAGTGAGACAGTATGGGAAAGGAAGCGTTTGTATTATTGCTACTGATGGTTCTTTTGTGTTTTCTGTATTTAGCCTCACAGTCGGTGAAGAAGATTATTGAAATCAATCCTTATATGCTTGGTACCATGGCTGGAGGAGCTGCTGACTGCCAATTCTGGCATAGAAATCTTGGAATTAAGGTACCTAACTCTATTTTGTTGTTTGCTGTGTGAAGTGTGAACTGATACTTAGAGAGCATGATCAATCTGCCTAATTAAAAGCTTTGATTCCTATCTTCTGTCTGTATTGAGTCTCTTTGGATTAATGCATGCATATTCTACCCCATGGCCATAGTTACTGGATTTAGCATCTTTGTTCTGTATACTGAACATTTATGTAGCAATACTCAGGAACCGAATAACAAGTTAATTTCAGTTGATCAGCTACAAAAGCTAAGTATTATTTAGTCGAGGGACAAGAATTGGTGGATGTGAAGTGATACTTTCCATTTGAGTGGGTTTACTCAGTTTCTGTCTCTAAAATTTTGACATCTTAAATCTTTTCTTATGTTGATTTTCTTCAATTACTGCCAATTTTTTCATTTGTTGAAACTATGTCTAATCCCTTGATTTATTTGTCTATCTAAGTGCCGTCTACATGAGCTGGCAAACAAGAGGAGAATCTCTGTTTCCGGAGCTTCAAAACTTCTCGCAAACATGCTCTACTCATACCGTGGAATGGGACTTTCCGTTGGCACAATGATTGCTGGATGGGACGAAACTGTCAGTGAAACCAAACTCATATCTTCAACACTCTTATTTTCTTCTCACCCAAATGAAAACATTAAGATTCTAACTTCTCCTTGGATGTAGGGTCCTGGACTATACTATGTCGACAACGAAGGAGGAAGGCTCAAGGGAGACAGGTTTTCAGTTGGTTCTGGTTCACCATACGCTTACGGTGTACTAGACAGCGGGTAAGTCATTGGCCCCAAAAAACATGTTCATCTCTTTTGTCCCCATCCCAAAAGCGAAAACCATATTCTAATATTGCTTCTGTCATTAGGTACAAATTTGATATGTCAGTTGAAGAAGCTTCAGAGTTAGCAAGGAGATCAATCTACCATGCGACATTCCGTGATGGAGCCAGTGGTGGTGTTGCTAGCGGTTAGTACTTAGTAGTCTCAAATGTGATACCAAACTTTCAAGATACTGAGTTTATTAGCTCATATAATAAGATGTCTCTTCTCTTATGATCAGTGTACCATGTCGGTCCTAATGGATGGAAGAAGCTGTCAGGAGATGATGTTGGTGAGCTACACTATCACTACTACCCCGTGCCACCAGCCATTGCGGAACAAGTCATGGAGGAAGCGGCTGCCGAGTAAAACTAAGACTCTCTTCTACTTCCTTTATTCTCTAGCTTAAGCTCTGGTATTCACTCTATGAAGATTCTCCTTTGTTTTCTGCTAAAACGTATTCTCTTTACTTCGTTCAAGCAGCTTTTTCAGCTAGTCACCCTGTGTTTTAAACATGAAATTAGGAACATAAGTTGGATGTTAAAAAAATGTTTGGTTGAAAATTTCAGTTCATGAACATAACTTCACATCTGTGTTCAAAAAAGAAAAAAAAAAGAACTTAACTCCACATCTAAATGTGTCTTTTGGGCTTTCTATCCTCTGATGAAGTCTTTACATTTACATCTCGCTATGGTTCATCATCAAAAGACTGATTTTCACTTCGTCTTCTAATCACAAATCTTTTGAAGATAAAAAGAAAAGAGAAAAAAATATTGGAATAATCGAATTTTGTGTGAATTTTTTCAAGAACCAATGGTATTGTTATTTGAAAGATTTATTAGTATCTGTAATTACTGAGTGAATTCTACCATTTTTAAGTGCCCCAAATAATTTTGTAATGAATTGTTGAATCACCATATGCAAAAAAGATATAATGGCCATATTAGCAAGAAAAGGCCATGGCTTGATCTTCTCTAATGGTATAATCAATCAGTGAGTCTTAACGGAACAGGAGATGTTTGGACCACAAGTCAACAGCATTGTGATTTTGTCATATTCATGATTCCAAAGAGGATAGTGTCCAAATCTAGTAGCTTCTACTGCAATTTAGACATATATGTCTCATAACGACCTTTCACTCAATAGACAAGATTCTTTACTACGTTCACCTCTTCAAATAACAGAGCCAAAAACTTAAAAATATATAGAAAGACTTTGAGTACTCATTATTCTCTCTTCTATCTCTATTTTCTATTTCTTTTGAGAATTACTTTTCCAAATTGTGAACTTCAATCGCTTCAATTCTTTTTTTCCTCTCTTTCCCAATGTGGCTTTGTTGTTAGGTCCAGAGTCAAAACTTCTCTTCGTGCTAGTTGAATTGAGCTGAGGAAACTCATAACGAGCTGTTTTGAGTTTTAATGGTGAGGATCTCCGACGCTGCAACGTCAATGGCAAGGACCTTTGACGTCGACGCTGCAACTTCAATAGTGAGGACCTCCGCCACAGCTTCATCGACTCCGCAGTTTTAGCTGTGAACGGAGATCTCAATAGAACCTCTAATGGTGGTTTCTTCATATTTTGCAAAGTATGTTCCTGTATATTCGATTATTTTAACTGTGTCTCAGACTTTTAAATTGTACAAAAAAGTCCTCTTTAATAACTTCTAA
Source organism: Moricandia arvensis (assembly GCA_905132765.1). Classification (NCBI taxonomy): domain Eukaryota; kingdom Viridiplantae; phylum Streptophyta; class Magnoliopsida; order Brassicales; family Brassicaceae; genus Moricandia; species Moricandia arvensis. The sequence goes on along the minus strand of CAJHQP010000750.1, from coordinate 51,252 downwards.
CTTTCAATTTTTGCATTCTAAACCTTTTACTCATTGTCTGATTTCTTTTAATTCAGCTACAAGCTTTTGAATGTATAGAAATGACCTCATAAATTAACCACAAATTTGGAATTGTGCACTTTAACCCATATATATGCAAATAAATACTAAATTACTACATACATTAAATATGCAATGTAAATGATCAAATGAATTAAAATAGTAGTTTATAACTCATTAAAATCAGAAAATCATGTGGCTAAGACAACAACACAAATGAGAAGAAAAATGAATGATAAGTTGATAAAAAATTACCCTTCTCCACGAAAATACATCCACGAAACTTAGTTCATGAAATCTCATCCACTAGATATTTACATTTTTTCTATCCACGAAATATGTGTCCATATACTTGTCTATAAACATTTTGTGCCGATATTTTTCTATCCACACATACATGTATACATTTTATTTGTGCACAAACATATATGTTTACATTATCAATTTTAGTTTAGTTTTGTTTTTTTTATTCTATAAATATATGATCCGTTGTTATGAATCCAGACGGATCCATTGGAGCTCGATCGGAACTGTCTTATCGAAGATCAAGAGCTAGCTGCGTTGGATTAGATGTGGTCAAGGGAGAAGTGTCCAGTAGATCGGTGCAGCGAAGATGAGACCTTTAGCGAGTTGGAACGTGGCTGTGGCGTCAGTGGTTCTGGTGGCAGTGGGAGTAACGGTTGAAATGTGGTTATGTGGGTTTCTCCTTTTCGGAGACTATGGCAAAGAATAAGCTCTTAAAGGTATCACCCAAAGACCCCCGTGATAGGATGTACATGTCCACAACTAGTCTATAGTTCTACTATCCACATTTTGGTGTTCACTTCCGCACTTAATTTACTTTACACACTAATATTATATATATATATATATATATATATATATGAAAATGGATCTTAAACGAAATTTTATATATAATCTATTATAACTATTATTTTTGTTTAATATATTTTAGAATTTAAGATAAAATTAAATGAAAACGTAGAGTAGAATAATATTTGATATATCATAAGATTTGAGAAAAAACAAATACAAAATAAGGAAAATTATACTTTGTATTTTTTGTTGTGTCGATACAATAAACATATATTTTTTTGCATCCACAATTAAATGTAGCTCGTCCACATAACATTGTTCACGTAACCGCGTCCACGAAACCCTGTCCACCAAACTTTATACATAAATTTTTTTTTTTGGGATCAAACTCCTTGTACACAAAACAAACCATTCACAAAGAGAAACACATATCCAATAAATTATAATTTGATTTTTTTTGTTAAACACTAAAGTATATAGTATATGGATATCAAAATAATAAGCAAAAAAAATAAAAATTTACATAGGTATTATATATTTATTCACGACTGATTATAGCAACCATATTTACTTATGTATTTTAAAGTTTGAAGTACAAACAAATAATCTATAACTCTATTATCCACACTTAAGTGTCTATGTCCATATTTTTGTATATATGTTAATATATATATATTATATATATGTGAAAATGGATGTTAAAAGATAGAAAATTTTATATGTAATTTAATGTGACAACTATTTTTGTTTTATACATTTTAGAATTTGAGATAAAGATAAATGAAAACACAACGTGAAATGAGAAAAGTAATAACATAAATACAAAAAACCAAAAAATCTATATAAACTCATAACTAAAGTTGCCTATAACTAAAGTTACGATTTATTGTTATCTTCAAGCAAAAACACATCTCCAGTTTTCTTTTAACAAGGGTATTACTGTCCAAAACATTTCTTGGATTCTGTGAAAGTTTGCCTCCAGCATATTGTGTTTGAGAGTGATAAAAAAGTGTCTTAAACGGTAATCGACTCATTCTAGACTGACTAATATGGCATATTTTTTTGTCTTAAAGTGATTGGATATTTTAAAGAATCGAACAAGGGAAGAAGCCCTGGCGCGTATGTATCGACGGTCCTAACCAATCAGTGCCATGCTATCCCAACCAACCAATCATATCTCATAACAAAGTCTAAACAGATTAGACTTTTGTGGCCTTTGTGATTCCAAAGAAGATACAATCTCCACAAATCTTAGCAATTTTTGTTACACATATGTCAACCACTTGATTTTTGTAAACCTAACGTGTCGGCCACGTCACCTATCTAGTTCTCCACTTGTATATCGTTATATACAAAGCTTCTTTCGAATTGTACACTCACATCTTTAAAAAAATGGCGATCTTGCTTTGTTTCTTCTTGATCTTGCTTCTTACTCTTGTATCATTAATCTTCCTTAAGAAGTATAAAACCTCAAAGTTTAATCTTCCTCCTTGCCCTTCAAGTCTTCCCATTATTGGAAACTTGCATCATCTTTCAGGATTGACTCACATATGTTTCCATAACCTCTCACTCAAATACGGACCAGTGATGCTTCTTCGACTTGGCTTTGTTCCAGTGGTTGTGATCTCATCCAGTGAAGCAGCTGAAGCAGTTCTCAAGACACATGACTTGGAATGCTGCAGCCGACCGAAGACCGTCGGCTTGGGAAAACTCTCTTACGGCTTTAAAGACATATCCTTCTCCCCATACGGTGCTTATTGGCGAGAAATGCGAAAAATCACGGTTATCGAGCTTTTAAGCCTTAAGAAGGTTCAATCATTTAGGTATATAAGAGAGGAAGAAGTGGATTACGTGGTGAAGATGGTTTCAGAATCAGCTTTGACGCAATCTCCTGTAGATTTAAGCAAAACCTTCTTCTCACTCACAGCAAGCATCATTTGTAGAGTGGCTTTAGGACAGAACTTCCATGTGGACGGCTTTGTTATCGATCAAGAAAGGATTGAAGAGCTTGTTACCGACGCAGCGGTTGCCCTAGGGACTTTTACTTTCTCTGACTTCTTCCCCGGTGGGGTTGGAAGATTCTTAGACTGGCTGTTTCAACGAGACAAGAAGATTAACAAAGTCTTTAAAGAGCTTGATGCTTTTTACCAGCATGTGATTGATGATCACTTGAAGCCAGAAGGAAGGAAAAATAAGGATATTGTTTCCTTATTGTTGGATATGATTGATAAGCAGGGAGATGCAGATTCTTTCAAACTCAATATGGATAATCTCAAGGCAATCCTCATGGTAAAACCACAAAAATTGTCATATCAAACCATTTGATTAGGTTAAAACTATATCATATTCCTTCCATTCCGTTAAGTTAGATGTTTTAGAAGAAAAAAAATTGTTTCATAAAAATAAAATTTTATGTTTTTTTTATAAAAAATGTAGATTTAAAGAAAATTAATATTTATTAAATATTATTAAAATTTAAAAATTGTCAAAATAATATATTTATATAATGATTTAATGTGTTTTCTTAATATGTAAAAATATTATAAATCTACTTTTTAGGAATGATGCGGGAGTTACATATTAGAAATCTATTTTTATAGAGCTTGTATCTATAGAAATAGATTTTTTTAATATGTAAAAATATTAAGAAATCTATCTTTTCATAATATTTTATATGTTTATTATGTTATTTTCAGAATATATTTCTTGCGGGGATAGATACAAGCGCTATAACAATGATTTGGGCAATGACGGAACTCGTTAGAAACCCTAAAGTGATGAAGAAAGTTCAAGAAAATATTCGAACTACCCTTGGGACCAAAAGGGAAAGAATCACTGAAGACGACCTAGGCAAAATTGAATACTTGAGTCTCATAATCAAGGAAACATTCAGATTACATCCACCACTTCCGTTTATAGTCCCAAGAGAAACAATGTCTCACATCAAGATCAAAGGCTATGACATTCCCCCGAAGACGCAAATCCAAGTTAACGTGTGGACAATAGGACGTGACCCCAAGCTTTGGACCGACCCTGAAGACTTCATCCCTGAACGGTTTGCTAATAGTTCTGTAGATTTTAGAGGGCAACATTTTGAGCTATTACCGTTTGGTTCTGGTCGAAGGATTTGTCCTGCGGTGCCAATGGGGGCTGCTACTGTGGAGCTAGGATTGATGAATTTGCTTTACTTTTTCGATTGGGGATTGCCTGATGGGATGAAAATTGGAGATATTGATATGGAAGAGTATGGTACTCTCTCCATTGTCAAGAAAGTCCCTCTTGAACTTGTACCTCTTCGACGTTATTGATGCGGAGTGTAAGAAGGTTGATACTATAGAAAGATCACGAGCAGGAATGGTAAGAGATTCTTCAGGTATTGTTGTGTTGTGTAATAGTTTATGTTTGAACTATATGACTATATCAAGAAATAATAAAAAGTTTATTCGTTTGGTAAGAAAGTTGCGGTCATGCCTTGTTTTCCATTTTATCCGTTTTACAATATAAGTAATTTTAACTTCATATATCGTTCAAGCATGATTTAACTTGTTTTCAAAACTCAAGATAGTGTTGAGAAAAAAAAATTCAGTCAAAACAAGAAAAGATAGTGTTGAGTTTTTTTGTCACTGTGTTGACATATATAATAAGTTTTTTGTTAACCGACTTAAATTTTTGTACTAATGAAACAATTTCATTTAAATATATGAAATTATTATGCTTAACATGCAAAATAAATGATGTTAAATTATTATATTACATATAATTTGAAGTAGTTTGAAAGGATGAATAAATATAAAAGACAATAACACAATTAAAATAACTAAGTTTTGTTTTGTATTTTTTAAAATAAATATTGTCAAATTATTTAAAAAGAAACAATTAATAAAATACTTAAGATAGGTGAAAATTTGAAAATTAGGAAAATATAAAATTTGTTGAAAATAAGATTAATTTTATTTTATATTTTAATTTAATAATATAGAAGTAGTTAAGATGAGTAAGAATAAAGAAAAAAGATATAATACATCTTGTTGAAATAAAATTAGTTCTTGTACTTCGATTTAAGTAATATGGATGTTTCTAACAATATAAGGCTATGTTCATTGCAGGGTTTTTAGGTGGAGTTTTTAACTTTTGATTTTTCATTTTTCGTTTTTTTTTTACTTTACGGCTAAGAACCGGCTCTTAAAACTCTTATTTAAGAGCTGGTTCTTAGTTTTTCTTAGTTAAAACTAAGAACCGCCTTTTAACAAAAGTTAAGAATTGTGGAAACACCGTAGCCTAGTGGTTAAGGTTTAAAGGTTTCTATACCAGGTCTGGGGTTCAAATCCCATGCTATGCAGTTTCTACACCAAGAGGGTTTCAACTCCCGGAGAAGATAAATGGCGAATTAGGCAGATTATTGGAGAAAAGACTTACATGAGATATTCATTCAGCAACACCAAGAGGGTTTCAACTCCCGGAGAAGGTGAATGGCGAATTATGCAGATTATTGGAGAAAAGACTTACATGAGATATTCATTCAGCATGGCGCAAGAAGTACCGGCAGGAATGGATCTCATAGGGCGGCTCAGGGTGATGCAGTCAGACGTGAATCCGCATAAGGCATGTAGAATTGTCAACTGTAATATCGTCTATGTAATATTTCTCATAATTTGTAATGCATAATTAACCGGAAAAAAAAAATTAAGAATCCCACCTAAGAACCCTGCAATAAACATGCCCTAAGGCGACGCTATCCACGTGGGCTACATGCATGCATGGCAGCATGGGAGCAGAATATTATCTCTATATGGTGAACGTCTTCGTTCCACACAAGTGGCATGGAGAGCCAAAACGTACTATCCGAGTAGTACTAAGGCAGTGTGGTGAAGTTGTAGTATTATATCCAGTCAGAAAAATTTCAACGAACACTTTCTACCACCAGCGAACCACATCAGGATACGAGAGTACTCTACTCTTTTTGTACATTTCTTTGGTTCTTTTTAAGTTCCAACTAAGTTACTTATTTTTCTTCGTAGATTCATAGTACGTGGCATGAAAGTGTTCTATTCATCTTCCTATTCAAGCCAATATACTTTCATAGTCTCGTTGTTCTTACTTTGATAGTTAGGTCTTTTCACTTGGTTTCATGATGGTCGTTTCTCACTCTCTAAATGAAAACACATTGTTAAGGAAAAAACATCAATACCAAGACACGCAAGAGCTACAACTATAATTAACATCTTCTCAGTAATAACAACAGTAACAAAATGGAATAGAACGACAACATTCCATGATTTTCTTTTGTCAAAATTCAGTATAGTGACATTTAAATTTTGCACTAAGGGCATCCTTAACCCAAGAAACCCAAGAAGGTTTTTTTTTTTTTTTTTTTTTAAAGTGAACCAATCGCGAGCCGTCACGTGTTAGTGGAACCCGTGAACAGTGTAAAAAACCATAAAAACCGGTTTTTAATTTATAGTTTTTGTAACCGATCTTTACAATGTTCATGGGTCCCACAACTTAAGAAACTCACCTAAGGACCCCTATTAATCATGTTCTAAAAACATGAGGTTCGGACTAGCTACCATTCTTAATACTTATACAAGGGTCAGTTTATATGAAATGAGTTATATGACGTCTCTAGTTAGATAATAGTTAATAAGTTTCACTTTTAGGGCGTTTTCATTTTTATTCTATAATTTACTTTAAAATTGAGTGGAAATAAAATAATATTTTTATTTTCTATTTATTATTCTATTTTCTATTTTATTTTAGGTAAAATAGAATAAATTATGGAGTGAGGATTGAGATGTTTTTGAAGATAGCAAAAATTCAAATTGACTACTTTGTTTTATCGATTACGTTAGATAATTATCGATAGCGACTCCGTCACTCATGAACTGCATCAATAATTGCCCTTTATAAAAATATCTTAAGGGAAAACAAATAAATAAGATAAAGTTAGTAATAATTTTATAATGGAGTAGTTGTTGACCTCTTCAAATAAAATACAAACAAAACCCATTGCAAGAAACAACAACAAAGACAAGACCCGGAACATGTCAATCTTCTTCCTCTGTTTCCTCTTCGTCTTACCTCTTATCTTTATCTTCTTGAAAAAACTCAAACCCTCTACATGGAATCTTCCTCCTGGCCCACCGAAGCTTCCTATCATCGGAAACTTACACCAACGTGGAGAACTACACCCCAGGAACCGAAGAAACCTCTCTCAAAAGTACGGACCAGTAGTACATCTCCGCTTCGGTTTTGTCCCCATGGTGGTGATCTCATCCAAAGAAGCAGCAGAGGAAGTGCTCAAGATTCACGACCTTGAGTGTTGTAACCGACCAGATAAAGTAGGGATCAGAATGATGTCTTACAACGCTAAAGACATCGGGTTTGCGCCTTACGGTGAGGAGTGGAGGGCCATGAGAAAGCTCTCGGTGGTGGAGCTTTTCAGCGCGAAGAAGATACAGTCCTTTAGGTATGTTAGAGAGGAAGAGAATGACTTCATGATCAAGAAACTGTCTGAAACTGCTTCGAGACAGTCTCTGGTGAGTTTGAAGAAAACCCTTTACGCACTAGTAGGGAGTATTGTGTGTAGGGTTGGACTAGGGATGAATCTACATGAGTGTGAGTTCATGGATGAAGATGGTGTAGCTGATCTTGTGCATAGGTCTGAGCTGCTTACGAGAACTTCTATGTTCTCTGACTTGTTTCCCGGAAGAATAGGTGAAGTCATAGATTGGTTCTCTGGTCAGACAAAGAGACTGGAGAACGCTTTTTCGGAACTCGACAGGTTCTTTCAGAATGTTCTTGATGATCATCTTAAGCCTGAGAGAAGAGTACAAGAGAGTAATGATATTATTGATGTGATGATTGATATGATGAGGAAGCAAGACTCTTTCAAGATCACCACAGATCATCTCAAAGGAATGATATCAGTAATAAAAGATAATCTGAATATTATTACGATAATTATGTTATTACAAACTATTAAAATTTATTACAGACGTACCATTACATTTGTACCATGATTTTGTGTTATGTCAGGACATATTTCTAGCAGGGGTTAGCACAAGCGCCTCGACCATGATATGGGCAATGACCGAGCTGATCAAAAACCCTAGAGTGATGAAGAAAGTACAAGATGAGATTCGGACAACACTTGGGGACAAGAAGGAGAGACTCACAGAAGAAGATCTAAACAAGCTTCACTACTTTAAGCTAATGGTGAAGGAGATATTTAGGTTACACCCAGCAGCTCCACTTTTGCTACCAAGAGAGACAATGTCTCACATCAAGATCCAAGGCTATGATGTTCCTAAACAGACACAGATCTTGATCAATGCTTACGCGATAGCACGTGATCCTAACGTGTGGAAAAAACCTGATGAGTTTGATCCTGATAGGTTTCTAGATAGTTCTGTAGATTACAGGGGTTTGAACTTTGAGCTTTTACCGTTTGGTTCTGGTCGGAGAATCTGCCCAGGGATGGCGATGGGGATTGTCATTGTTGAGTTTGGACTTTTAAACTTGCTTTACTTCTTCGACTGGGGAATGGCGGAGAAAGAACCAGCCGAGAAGATCACCACCGGATATGAAGTCGCTCTAGACCTCGTTCAAGTTCTTCTTCACTAAACATTTGGTTTCTTGCAACAACCTCTTTAAATATGTGTGCTGCATTAAGCTTGTTTCTAAGTTAGGGACACCTTTTAAGTATTAAGAATAGTAAACCTTATAATTAACCTAATAACCTTGTATTTATCAATTAGCTATATAGTTCATTATAAGTACTCATTAGTTAGAAGGACAAGGTCAGCGTTAAAATTAAAATAGTCAACATTTGTAGAAAACGTAGAACAAGGCATTTATGCAAAATCTGATTATTAAAATTTTCAATATAGTATACCCTGAACTTTAGAATAATTAACACTTTGCTCAAAAACAAGAATAATTAACACTAGGTAATAAAAAATTGTGTTATATTGTTTTTTTTTTCTTTTTTTTCTCCACTTGTGTTATCTATACTATTATTTGCGAAGTGATTTTTCGCAACAGAGCTCTCACGTTAAAAGTTAGAGTGGTTAATATCTTTTATACCCTTAATGAATAAAATATAAAGATTATTTAAAAATAAAAACGAAATTAAATTATTTTATTGGATAAATAATTAAAATTAATAATAATAAGAATTATCCAAAATCTAAAAATTATTGAAAATAAAAAGATAATTCTGTTATATATATATATATATTGTGTTGTTATCCAAAAAAGAAATCTTATAATAAAAAGATAAAATTAAAAAACAGAAAACACATAACTAAATATTAATCAAGTAAAATTATTACTTTAATATAATTAAATGAATTCTAAGATTAATTTATTAATAACGAATATAACATATATAAGAATTTTTACATTAAAAATCAAATGAAAATATAAATAATAATTTATCTTTATAGTTTTTAAATTAATAATGTATATATTAAAAAGTCGACTTTTTTGTAGCGAGCCATCCCCGACCGGCCTCCCGGCTCGGGTACACTGCTCCACCAGGGCTGCAGCCCACCCGACCCAACCCATCACTGTCACCGTAGCTCGGTTCTTCAGTAGGTTGTTGGGGAGACTCGAACCCTGGTCTCCACCCTTTAACAGCATTCTCCCAGAGAAGCTGTCACCAATTCTTCTGCAGAGGAATTGGTGACAGCTTCTCTGGGAGAATGCTGTTAAAGGGTGGAGACCCGGGTTCGAGTCTCCCCAACAACCTACTGAAGAACCGAGCTACGGTGACAGTGATGGGTTGGGTCGAGTGGGCTGCAGCCCTGGTGGAGCAGTGTACCCGAGCCGGGAGGCCGGTCGGGGATGGCTCACTACAAAAAAGTCGACTTTTTTGTAGTGAGCCATCCCCGACCGGCCTCCCGGCTCGGGTACACTGCTCCACCAGGGCTGCAGCCCACCCGACCCAACCCATCACTGTCACCGTAGCTCGGTTCTTCAGTAGGTTGTTGGGGAGACTCGAACCCTGGTCTCCACCCTTTAACAGCATTCTCCCAGAGAAGCTGTCACCAATTCTTCTGCAGGAGAATTGGTGACAGCTTCTCTGGGAGAATGCTGTTAAAGGGTGGAGACCAGGGTTCGAGTCTCCCCAACAACCTACTGAAGAACCGAGCTACGGTGACAGTGATGGGTTGGGTCGGGTGGGCTGCAGCCCTGGTGGAGCAGTGTACCCGAGCCGGGAGGCCGGTCGGGGATGGCTCACTACAGGTTGACATTGTTTTTGTGTTTCTTTCTGATGTGTTTCGAATAAAGAGTTGAGCTTGCTAGAATATATAGACGATTATTTGATTTGTTTTCTCCATAGTTGCGTTGGAAAACGTGTTTTGAATAATCGTTTGATGATTTCCAGACCGTAACTCTTTTGCATAAAAGAAAGGGTTGTCCCTATTGATGAGTCAATGATTAAGTACTGGTCTAACCATCGCGGTTGCGGTTGCAGGCGTTTGCGGTTGTGAATGATTGTAGTTTAAACGTTATTAAGAAATTTGAATGACTAGTCAAACAGTTAAAAATTATTGCATTTACAAAATATTTATGATTGGATAACTAACAAATGCAGTAGTGATTGAATAATAAATAAACAATATCTACATTTTATATACTTATAAAAATATTAAAAACATATTATCATAACAAATATAAAATTATATTTATAAAATTATACTATTGAATATTTAATTATAGAAAATATATTTTTAAACTATAATATAAATTAATATATATATATATATATATATATATATATATTTATATTTCTATTATTTCAATTTAAATTTTAATTGAATATTTAAATTTTTATATTTATATAGTTTTGTGAATTCTTTTTATCATTCCGCAACCGCAAACGCTAGTCAGAATCATCTTTTGAATTTTAGAAACTTATAGTGACTTGAAGCGATTTGAAACGATTTGAAGCGATTTACAATGTTTTCTGTAATTCTTACAAAATGCTAAGAGACAATGTATCTTATCCATTTCAATCAAACTCCAGCCGCTCTAAAGTCTTACTATGATTTATTGCAGATGGATAACAAAATAAAAATTAATATTTGAAAACATCTCTAGTCACATTTAATACTTTACGCTAAATAAATATTAAAATAAAAAATGTTTCAATTTCATTTTATTTTTCACTACAAAATAAAATAAAAAATAGTTTTACTATATATATAGAATTTTTTTTGTTTATTACTCTATTTTTTATAACAAAATGAAATAAAATTTGATTAAAATTCTATTCCCTTATAAAAGTACTTCCATTTTAAAAAAAAATTAACATCAGAGATGTTGCCAATCTTAAATCTTTTGTTGTGGTTGATAAGAGTATTTTAATATCACTTGCTTCTAAAAAGTTAGTAATTTAATCCATATTCCTTTGGATAGGTTGTAACATGCAATTTTATATACGTATCCAGTGGGTACCACAAGAAAGTCTAGCATAGAGACCATTTCCTTTTGTACAAAATTGGACAATTTAAGTTGACTTTGTATAACTTGTTAGATCTGATTATCTGAATGACACGAGCCGATGTTAATAGATTAAGTAAAAATTTAAATGACAACAGCAGAAATTGATTAAAAATTTCATCATTTCTATTTACAAAAATAATACAACGGTTGAGTTTAACACATTTTGTTATTAGTTTGATTTAATATTAGTTTATAGTCGGGTTGTATCCATATTAAGTATCATACCAAACCAATTTGATTAACCAATAAGTATAGAAAGATTCTATAAAACAACATATGCAATATTTCATTGAATATATGTGAACATATACAATTCTTCATTGAATATATATAGTTATTTGTTGAACATATATGACTTCTCGCATAACACTTTTTAGCATCTATATATATAAGACATTATAAGGTGAAGAAGACATATATACTCATAACAAGAATAATTTTAGAGAAAAAGAAAATAAAAATATTTTAGTGAAAAAAAACTTTGAAAAATTAACTAAAAACACTTAAACTGTGATAAAAATGATAAGTAGTTGTTTGCATCTTTGATTTTTGCTCTGACTCTTGCATATTCATTGTTAAACTAGGCTAAAATATTGTTTGGTTTACACTTGCAACAATTAGATATTTTACAATGATATCAGAGATAGATAAAATATTTATTTTATCTTATCCTTTTACTTATTTTACAATTACATCTCTTAAAATATCTCTTAAAATATTTTTTACCTTACCCAAGACGTGATAGTCTAGTGGTAGTTCCTTGGTCGAGAGGTCAGGGGTTCAAACTCTTTAGACCATGATTTGGGGAGGTGTGTCCATGTCCGTAAAAGGTACAGACAAAGGCTGACACCGGACCTAGGTGGTGGGGCGTAAGCCCAACACCTGGTTAATAAAAAAAAAAAAATATATATTTTTTACCTTGAAATATTTTAGTCACATATATTTGACATTTTATTTCTGTCACATAATACATCTACATATATGATATATTTCAAAAGTTGTGTATCATAAAAAAACTTAATAAATATGTGAGATATATGAAATAATATTAAATTGAAAAATTACAATAAAATATAATCATTATCGATATACACCTATATATTACTATACTATTAAAACAAACTTAAAATTTTAGTAAAAGGTTTTAATGTCTGCGCGAGCGCACGGATTCGTTTCCTAACATGTCAAAACACTTTTCCTTAATATTCGATTATTACAGTCGATTTTCATGAATTTTCCAATGGCATATAACCAATAAAGAGTTTATTTTACTAAAAGAAATATTTAATATATACAATAAAGACAGCCTTTATTTTGGAAACGCTCTTTTGAAGATGGAACCGTAACCGCTTCAAACGTATAAATACTAAACGAGATCGGTATTGAAAGTTACCACTTTTCTCACTCACTTTCGATCACTCCCGCCGACACAATCCGCCGGCGACTCAAACCCAATCCACTGTGAGTTCTTCAGATTGATTAGAGAAACTCTTCTAATGCCTAGGGTTTGATCAAGATCTCTTTTTTATATGTTGTTGTTGTTGTTTGTTGCTTGTTGATGCTCTTAGGGTTTCGTCTCGTGATGTCTGGGCGAGATAGGATCAGTGAATTGCCGGAATCTTTGTTAACTCAAATACTCTCATACCTTCCGACAAAACAATCGGTGCAGACAAGTGTTTTGTCCAAGAGATGGGAGACTCTGTATCTAAGCGTTCCCGGTCTTGACCTAAACTGCTCTGTTTTTCAACTTGATGCCGACCAAGTGAACTTAAGCTTCTTAAGATTCATTGACAAGCTTCTCGAGTTTAGCCCTGAGTTAAGTCTGTTAAAAGTCAAGGTTAAGTGCAGAGAGACGATGATAGAATGGTTCAAGGACCGGATCGGTTTAATGATTAACCGGGGGACACAGCATCTTGATGTTGTGAGCAGTACAGATTATTATGAGGACACTCTTCATGCTACCTTACCTTGTGTCGACTTCATGCCTATGAATCTCTACACGAGCAAGACATTGGTTTACTTAAAGCTCTCCTCTTCGGGTCTTAGGGATCCTGGTTTTGTTTTCATGCCTTGTCTTAAATACATGCATCTTGAAGAAGTTAAATGGCTTGTGCATCTAGAGAAACTTGTGTCGGGGTGTCCTGTTCTTGAGGAGCTGACTTTGGTGAGGGATCTGGATGATGAGTATTCACGTTTGAATGATGAGTTTATGGATATGCGGGTGAGGTCTCAGAGCTTGAAGAAGTTTTGTGTGCCGCTCAAGCACATATGGGATTGCAATTCGGAAGTGAGATGCACACTTGAGATTGATGCTCCGGGGCTGGAGCATATGAGTCTAAAAGAAGATCATTTTGATAGCATTGTGGTACAGAACCTGACTTCTTTGTTCAACGTTGAGCTTGATATCAAGTTTGTTGTCAACTTTGGCGTGTTTTTCGATCCGTGGGACGCATCAAAGAGAATTGAAATCCGCGATTTTCTCAATGGGATATTGAGTGTAAGACATATGATCATCTCTGCCAAAACAGTGAAGGTACATATATATATTCATACAACAGTTCATGGACTTTTCTTATTCAAAACCTCTCAATTATATGGTATATTCGTGTTGCAGGCCCTTGATCTTTACTCAAAAGTAGGAACGATTCCCAAGTTCAATAAGTTATCCCGTTTACAAGCTGTGTTCCCTAGAGGCTTGTTAAAGTTTCTGCCAGCCTTTCTTGAGTGTTGCCCGAATCTGAAACACCTAGTCTTGGTAACACATGCTGTCCTTATGTTTTTATGGATGTGTATTGCTGAAAACTTAGCTCTTTTCTGTGTATGTGTGTGTGTTTGCAGAAGGTTGTTCGTCCAGAGGAGTTGGAGGAGGGACTGGAACTCACAGATGTGCCACGGTGTGTGTCATCGAGTCTTGAGTGTGTTGAGATACAAGAAAAACTTGAATGGGAGGAAGGGAAGATGAAAGTAACAAGTTACTTTCTTGGAAACTCAGCAGTACTGAAGAAGTTCATTCTAAGCCCCACAGCTTATAATCCTCGAAATGTTGTGGAATCAGAAATATACAACATGGTTTATAAACTCACAAAACGTTCTGCAGGATGTGAAATTATCATTCGAGCCATGGAGGAGCTGGTTATCATTTGATATGAGTCTTCTTCTTAGTTCTGGTTGGATTGCTTGTGACCATTGGTGTGTTGATACAAGTTCTTCATATTCAGTATGACTTTGCAATCTTCTTTTTCCTTTTTTCTCAAAAGTCACAATCTCAGTTTTTGGATGTCTTTTATACAATGATGATTTTGCATTCTCTTTAAGTTTGGTTTTATTTGTTCTATACTTGTAAACAAAAGTATTATTCGGTTAATTTTTTTGTTTTTCATCTGAAAATCTCAAATTTATCCAAACCATAAAAGGTATAAATGGTGACCAAGAAATGAAGAAGAGTAATGCATTTTTTAATGTTCTTAAATTTTTTTACCATTTATGAAGAATAGTTTTTCTTTTCCGTTCTTTCTCATTCGTTTTATTGGAAAGAAATATATAACAATATTGTTCCTTATTAAATATGTGATTTCTTGTTGTTCCTAAAATTTATTTCTATAGATTATTTTTCTTTTCGTAATTCGTGTTCCTGTGATGGTTATCAGTTAGACGTAAAGACAACTGAAACTAATCATTTTAAACTCCAAATTCAATCATTTATATTTCAAATGTTTAAAAAATATAAGTTTACAGATATTAGTTAACTACAAGTCTACAACTAAACTACAAGAATAACATATAGTCCTGAGATTGGTTTATTCTGGTTTACTGATAGTAGTTAACTACAATCCGGTATGAAAGATTAGACCAAAACAAAAGCTATTCAATTCCGGTTAATACAATTGTGATTTGGTTTATTCTGGTTCGGGTTGGTCTACAGAGACCATTCCTATCGCACGCGCAAAAGGAGTAGCACACACACTCGACGTGTTAGTTTGCTACTGCAACTTCATATTTATCGTCTTTGGTTCCTCTCCACTCCAACAAGCTTACGTACCCACCTGCCTCCCAAGGAGACTCACTCCTCGCTCTCCAAAGGTTTCGCATCTTTCTCCTCCCGCTTGTTTTGCAAAGTTTGTTCTTTCTGAAAAATTTCTAATGGGTTTTCATCTCGTTTCGTTGCTTTACGTGTCTACGGTTCTGGGTCTCTCTTTCTTCTTGATTTAAAGCTTTGTAGAAGAGTAAAAATGTCATCTTTTTTCTGATCCTCTCTTTTGGGTAGCGAAATGTAGTTTGATTTGAGTAGGGTTTTGTGTTCTGTAGCTCCGTCTCTACTAAATTTCGTGTGTTTGTGATCTTCTGGGTTGTTTCTTACTCTGATCTTTCCAAAGATGTGAACTTTTAGTTGGTTACTGTAACTAGGCTAGTGAATCTCGGGTTTGTTAAGTCACAAACAGAACATTAAGTTAGGGTTTTTAATGGGTTTTGTCTTCTGAGCTCACTGTCATTAAATTTCGTGTCTTTATGACCTCTTGTGTTGTTTTATTACTCCGATCTTTCCAAAGATTGGAACTTTAGTAGGTTACTGTAAATGAGTTAATGAATGTCAGGTTTGTTAGTCACAAACAGAACCATTAAGTTAGGGTTTTTAACGGGTTTAGTAGGTTTCTGTAAATGAGTTAGTGAAACTCAGGTTTAGGGTTCAGTGATTAGTCCCAAACAGAACCATTTCCTTTGCTTCTTTGTGTTGTAGTTTACTGTGTAAATGTACATGTTTTTGGGTTGCAGGTTGCAATGTATTCAAGAAGAGAGTTGGATGATTTGGAGTACAGATACTACTCTGAGATGAAAGATGGCACTCGCAAGGTCAAGATCTCTGAGTCTCTCTTCAGGTGTCCCTTTTGTTACAGAGACCGCAAGCGTGATTACAACTTTGAGGACTTGCTTCGTCATGCTTACAACAGTAGCGGTAGTTCCCGCACTAAGGATGGGCGAGAAATAGCTAGACATCTTGCACTTGAGAGGTACATGAAGAAGTATCTCCGCCCTCTGGAAAGACCACATGGTACTGCAACATGGTCAGATGTCTCTTCTCGTCCTAAAGAGGAGTTAACCGGAAACTGGATAACTGGTTCATCAAGTTCTGCTGCTGGAGAACTGAATAGCATTGAGAAATCCAGTTCCCTACGTATTGCTGAAGCTGGATTTAAGGGAGATTTGAAAGGCATTGAGGAATCCAGTTCACAATGTATTGCTGTAGTTGAACCAAAGTCTGTCTCAGGAGATGTTGGTGGACAAAGTGGTGAAGAAAGACAGATGTTTTCTCCTAAACGCAACTCCTCTTTGAGCAACCAAGACAATACATACCCTTCCAAAAGAGCTTGCCTCACTGCTGGTGCTAAGGAGGGAGAAAAACCTGTCCAACAGATTGGTCTCGGCCATGGTGCTAGGTCTGCTCCTCAGAGGCGTGATCCTTTGGCTGCTGGTAATGATGATCTGATGTTTGTGCATCCATGGAAAGGGATCTTGGCCAACATGAATAGAACATTTGATGAAAAAACAGGCAAGTTTGCTGGCGAGAGTGGAAGCAAATTAAGGGAAGAACTGGTTAGCAAAGGGTTTAATCCCCACAAAGTCGAGCCACTGTGGAACGGTCGAGTTGGTTTTACTGGTTTTGCTTTTGTTCACTTTGGTAAAGACTGGGAAGCTTTCAGGAACGCCACCATGTTTGAGAATCACTTTGAAGTCAATCAGTGTGGGAAGAGAGACTTTGATTCTGCACGTGATCGTGGTGATGAGCTTTATGGTTGGATAGCCAAAAAGGAGGACTACTATTCGAGAACTGTGGTTGGTGAACAACTTAGGAAACAAAAACAAGGGGATTTGGTGACTCTTTCTGGTAAAGAGGCAGAACAACAAAGAAAGGCAAAGACGCTTGTCTCGACCTTGGAAAACACATTGGAGACCAAAAGCAGTAACCTTCAAGAAATAGAGAGCAAATGCAAAGAAACCAGTACAGCGCTTGAGAGAAGTATGAGGGAGAGGGATGAGATGATCAACGCACATAATGAAAGTATGTTTCTTCTCTTACTGATGAAATTAAATTTTACCTGTTTGAAGGTGCTTGGTTTAGTATTATGAAACTTATTTGTTTTACTTTTCAATGTTTAGAAATGAGTAGTATGCAGCGAAAGGCGCGTGATTATTTGGCCAGTATCTACAATGAACATGAAAAGGCTGCTCAGCATCTGGAAGCTCAAAGGAAAGAGTTTGAAGAGAGGGAGAGATACCTTGATAAATGTCAAACACTGAATAAAACTGAGCGACGAAAGCTCCAGTGGCAAAAGCAGAAGGTAACGTTCACATCCTTTGTACAATCCTTTTTTTATAAAGTTTACGCAATGATTTGTGAAATCTTGTAATTTTGTTTGTTAGAACTTAATGGCTACTGAAGAGCAAAACAAAGCTGATGAAGAAATGACTAGATTGGCAAAACAGCAACAGGTAGGCTTTTACTTATTGCATGAAAAAGTCTTCACCTAATTTGATTATTGGTCATACTTATGAAGCTGGCTGTTGTGTTTACAGAGGGAGAAAGATGAGTTACGTAAGAAAGTCCAAGATCTGGAGAAAAATCTGGATGATGAGCTGGCATTGGAGCTGGAGATAGAGCGCATGAGGGGTGGCCTGCAGGTGATGGGACACATGGAAGATCCTGATATGAAGGAAGAGATAGAAAAGACTAAGGAGAAGCTCAAGGAGAAAGAAGAGAGTCTGAATACCAAGAGTCGCTCTATCAAGCTCTTGTTGTTAAACATGGCTACACTAACGATGAGCTTCAGGATGCACGCAAGGCTTTGATCAGAGTAAGCAATTCTCAGCCTCTCTCTCTGTGTGTCTTTCTTCCTGTAAGGGGAAGTGTTTTGTCATTTTATGTTCTGAAACTTGGTACTAACCATGTTTAAGCTCTGTGCAGTCAATGCAAGAGTTGGCAGTACGTGCTCAGATATCTGTGAAGAGAATGGGAGCATTGGATGAGAAACCCTTCCAAAAACTAGCTAAAGAGAGATATCCGGCAGAAGAAGCTGATGTAGAAGCTGCAAAGCTTTGTTCCTTATGGGACAACCACTTGAGAGACTCTGCTTGGCATCCGATTAAGGTCATCTTAAAAGATGGAATCCACAAGGTAACACCAATACAATACAATACACCTCTTCTTCTTCTTCTCTCTTAAACAATGCTCTTAGATGAAATGTGTACAAATTTTGCAGGAGGTGCTGAATGAAGAAGATGAGAAGCTGCAGGAACTGAAGAAAGAGCTGGGTGATGAAGTGTTTGAAGCTGTGACACAAGCACTTCTAGAGAGGAACGAGTACAATGGAAGTGGAAGGTACATAGTGCCTGAGCTTTGGAACTTCAAAGAAGGAAGAAAAGCAACTCTCAAAGAAGGTGTGGTTTATCTGATGAACTTGTGGAAGCACCTCAAGCCAAAGCCAAAGCGTAGGGAACAAGCTAGAAGAAACTGAAACCGAGGTTGTTGCTAATGAGTTGATACTCCTGTTAGGACTAAGTCGGTTATGATTTATTTACCACGAGAGTAGAGAGACAGGTTATTTAAGGTAAGATCTTGGACACGCAGATATTAATCTAATGTGTTTGGTTGTGACTTCATTAAAACTGTTATGTTTATGACTGTGGTAGTTGCGCTTGTTCATAGCCAAAGCATTAAACACAGTTATTCAAAGATGTTTCTAATAACAAGACGTGTTGCAAAAGAAAGGTTATCAGATTTTTCAGTGGCGAATAACTTGAACGAGGTCAAGAGCAACATCCTTGTCTTTCATGTTCCTCTCAGCTTCTCCCTTCTCTGGCAAACCCCAGTCAAAGAAGTAAAGTAGATTCAGTAACCCTAATTCAACAAGTGTGATTCCCATTGCCATCCCTGCACAGATTCTCCGACCAGAACCAAACGGTAAAAGCTCAAAGTTTACTCCCTTGTAATCTACAGAACTGTTGACAAACCTGTCAGGGTTAAACTCATCAGGGTTTGTCCAGAGTTTTGGATCACGTGCTATCGCGTAAGCGTTGATCAAGATCTGTGTCTTTTTGGGAATATCATAGCCTTGGATCTTGATGTGAGACATTGTCTCTCTTGGGAGTAAAAGTGGAGCTGCTGGGTGTAACCTAAATATCTCCTTGACCATTAGCTTAAAGTAGTGAAGCTTGTTTAGATCATCTTCTGTGATTCTCTCTTTCTTGTCCCCAAGCGTTGTCCAAATCTCATCTTGTACTTTCTTCATCACTCTAGAGTTTCTAAGCAACTCAGTCATTGCCCATATCATTGTGGATGCGCTTGTGCTAACCCCTGCTAGAAATATGTCCTGGTAATAACGGATACCGTGAATTACAGTTTTGACCAATTTTTCTCAAAACTAATGTTCAAGAAATAGCTATGAGGTTAAAGCCTAGACCGACTTTAAATGCGTAGACTAGGCTTTGGGTGAAGTAAGAGTGACCGAGTCTTTAGCTGAGTACCAAGTCTCTAGCTTAGTTTGTTTCTTGTTGGTTAAGTTTCGAATAAGTCTTCCTTGATAATAGGAAATGGTTAGTCGTTAGCGAGTTAGTAGGAGTGGTTGTTCACTCGTTCTATTTAAGACTTTGTATTGCTTTCGTTTATGAATAAGAGAAACAAGTACTTCAGCTATATCTTATCCTCTGTTTACATCAAGTGGTATCAGAGCGGTGACATCCTGCTGCAAGTTCGAGAGTGAGAATGAGTGACAAAGAGTCTTTGTTGAGTATACCTAAACTCGACGGGGATTATGAGCATTGGGCAATGCTCATGGAGAATTTGTTGAGGTCAAAAGAATGGTGGGAGCTGATCGAAGATGGCGTTCCACAAGCAGAGAGAAACGTGATATTAACAGGAGCTCAAAGGACTGAGATTGCAGAGAAGAAACTAAAGGACCTCAAGGTGAAGAACTATCTATTCGCCTCCATTGACAAAACCACACTGAAGACTATAGCAAAGAAGGAAACTGCAAAGGATATATGGGACTCACTGAAGATCAAGTTTCAAGGAAACAAGCGAGTCCAAAGTGCGCAGCTGCAGAGACTTGATCTTCAGTGAGTCCCATATATCCTTTGCAGTTTCCTTCTTTGCTATAGTCTTCAGTGTGGTTTTGTCAATGAAGTACTCTGTGATTGTACTCTGTGAAAGTGCTAAGAACCCTGGTAGAAAGATTTACATACATAGTATGTGCTATCGAAGAGTCAAAGGACATCAAGGAGATGTCTGTGGATGAGCTGCAGAGCTCGTTACTGGTGCATGAGCAGAATCTCTCAAAAACTGGAGGAGAAGAACATGCCTTAAAAATGGAAGGAGGACGAGGACGAGGCTACTCAGGTGGATATTCTCAAGGGAGAGGAGGATATGGTCAGAACAGAGGAAGAGGAGGATATAGAGGAGGTAGAGGAGGATCGAGTCTTGACAAAGCGAACATAGAATGTTTCAAATGTCATAAGATGGGACATTTTAAAAACGAATGTCCGAGCTGGGAGAAAGGCGTCAACTACGCAGAGTTTGAGGAAGACATTCTCCTAATGGCACAAACGGTTACAGAAGAGAGACTAATGTGGTACTTGGACTCAGGATGCAGTAACCACATGTGTGGAGTCAAGAAGTGGTTTACTGAATTTGACGCATCTTTCAGACAACAAATCAAACTTGGAGACGATAGGCGTATGCAAGTAGAGGGAAAGGGTAATCTGAGGTTGGAGATCAATGGAACAATGCAAATCATCTCATCAGTGTATTATGTTCCTGGCCTTACAAACAATCTGCTAAGTGTGGGTCAGTTACAGCAGAAGGGACTGCGAATCATTGTAGAGAATGACGCGTGTGAAGTATGGCATAAACAACAAAGAAGGATGATCATGCACTCAAACATGACCTCAAACCGAATGTTTGTGATTACTGCTGTGGTTAAAGAGCCTAATGGAGAACTCAAAGTAAACCAAGCTCAAAACTGTGAAGAGGGTACGTGCGACATATGGCACAAGAGATTCGGGCACCTAAATCCAAAAGGTCTTGCTACTTTGGCAGAGAAAGACATGGTAAAAGGACTTCCAAAGATAAGTGTAAGTGAAGGAGTATGTGAAGTCTGTATGAAGGGGAAACAGATTAGAGAAAACATACCAAAGCAGAGCGTGTGGAGACCAAGCAAGGGGCTGGAGCTGGTGCACAGTGATATCTGTGGACCTATTGCACCAACATCAGAGAGTGGGAAGAGGTACATTATTAACTTTATTGACGACTACAGTCGAAAATGTTGGACCTTCTTCCTTGCAGAGAAATCAGAGGCTTTTAAAGTCTTCAAGGAATTCAAGATGGCTGCCGAGAGAGAGTATGGAGAACTGCTTGTATGCCTAAGAACTGATAGGGGAGGAGAGTACAATTCAAAGGTCTTCCAAGAGTTCTGTACGGAGCAGGGTATCAAACGCCAATTGACCGCTGCATACACACCCCAACAGAATGGGATAGCTGAGAGAAAGAATAGAAGCGTTATGAACATGGTGAGGTGTATGCTCTTCGGTATGAAGGTACCTTTGAGATTCTGGCCAGAAGCTGCACAATACGCAGTGCACATACTCAACAGAAGTCCTACGGCTATTCTAGGTGATATCACTCCAACGGAGAAATGGAGCAAGCACAAGCCGTCGGTGGAACACTTCAGAGTCTTTGGCTGCGTGGCTTTTGCTCTCATCCCGTATGAAAGACGTGTCAAGCTTGATGAGAAGAGTGTGATGTGTGTGATGTTTGGCGTGAGTAAGGAGTCGAAGGCATACAGGCTATATGATCCGGCAAAAGGAAGGATAATAATAAGCAAGGATGTTAAATTTGATGAAGAAAGACGCTGGAAATGGGAGGAAGACTCAGAGGAAGAAAGATTCATTGAGTGTCTTGATGAGGAAGATGAGAAAGTAGATCAAGAGGAGAATAGAGAAGAAGAGAATGAAGAGCAAGATGATGCAGCTGATAACACCGAGACACCAAATACTCCAGACACAGTCGCAGTTCAAGCTCAACAGCAAGGAGAAGGATCTAACCAGAACAGTGGCAGAGCGGGAAGAAACAAACTGAGACCAGCATGGATGCAAGACTATATATGTGACGAGAGAGGCATGGTTGCAGAAGAAAGTTGTGAAGAGTTGATGGTGATGTTTGTAGAAGAAGAAGATCCAGTGAAATATTCAGAGGCAGTCAAGCATGAAAAATGGAGAAAGGCCATGGAAGCAGAGATCAAATCTATTGAAGAAAATGAAACTTGGGAGCTTGTCGACCTACCTACAAACGCGAAGGTGATTGGTGTGAAGTGGGTATTCAAGACGAAGCTCAACGAAAAGGGGAAGGTTGACAAGTTCAAAGCTAGACTGGTTGCCAAGGGGTTCCATCAAACATATGGAGTTGATTTTCATGAGGTTTTTGCTCCTGTTGCAAGATGGGACACAATTAGACTAATACTTGGAATGGCAGCTCAACGTGGATGGAATGTGTATCAGCTTGATGTCAAGAGTGACTTCCTACAAGGGGAGTTAAAGGAGGATGTATATGTTGCACAACCAGAAGGATTTGAGTTTGAAGAAGAAATTGAGAAAGTATACAAGCTAAAGAAGGCTTTGTATGGGCTTAGACAAGCACCAAGAGCATGGTATAGTAGGATTGAAGCATATTTTGTGAGAGAAGGGTTCACAAAATGCTATTGTGAACATACTTTATTCGTGAAGACAGAAGGTAATAACACTTTGGTCGTCAGTGTGTATGTGGATGACTTAATCTATACCAGCAACTCTGAGACTTCGATTGAGGGGTTCAAAAAGTCTATGCAAGAAGAATTTGCAATGACAGATTTGGGAAGAATGAAGTATTTCCTGGGAGTAGAGGTGATACAAGACAAGGAAGGAATCTTCATCAATCAGAAGAAGTATGCGCTAGAGACCTTGGAGAAGTTTGGAATGATGGGATGTAACTCAGTAAGGAACCCAATGGTTCCAGGCAGTAAGTTAACCAAGGAAGGAGGAGGGCATGCAGTTGATCCAACAATGTTCAAGCAGATAGTTGGAAGCCTGAGATATCTAACCGCAACAAGACCAGACCTAATCTTCTCGGTGAATGTAGTAAGCAGGTACATGGAGAGTCCAACTGAACTACATTTGCAAGCTGTGAAAAGAATTCTAAGGTATGTTCAAGGGACTGCTAGCTTTGGAATTCAATACAAACGAAGTGGAGTAGAGAGGCTCGTGGGATATGTAGACAGTGACTACGCCGGAGATGAAGACGACAGAAGGAGCACTTCGGGTTACACGTTCATGATCGGAGAAGGTGCAGTGTCTTGGAGCTCTAAAAAGCAGCCAATAGTGACACTCTCAACCACAGAGGCGGAGTATGTTGCAGCTGCTGGTGGAGCATGTCAAGCCGTATGGTTAAGGAATGTGTTAGAGGAGATTGGTTTTGAACAGAAGGGTGGAACGGTTATGTTTTGTGACAACAGCTCAGCGATAAAGTTGTCCAAAAATCCAGTGTTCCATGGGAGGAGTAAACACATTCAGGTGAGATTTCATTTCCTTCGTGAGCTGGTAAGTGAAGGTACAATTACAATGGAGTATTGTTCTACAAAGGAGCAGTTATCTGACATCATGACAAAGCCAGTCAAGCGTGAAGTGTTCGAGAAGTTAAGGCGGGAGATGGGAGTGTGTTCAAAGATAAACTGAAAATGAAGATGTTTCAGTTTAAGGGAGGGATTGAAGTAAGAGTGACCGAGTCTTTAGCTGAGTACCAAGTCTCTAGCTTAGTTTGTTTCTTGTTGGTTAAGTTTCGAATAAGTCTTCCTTGATAATAGGAAATGGTTAGTCGTTAGCGAGTTAGTAGGAGTGGTTGTTCACTCGTTCTATTTAAGACTTTGTATTGCTTTCGTTTATGAATAAGAGAAACAAGTACTTCAGCTATATCTTATCCTCTGTTTACATCATTGGGCATAAAAATCAAGAACAGAAAACCGAACCGGAATCACACCAGAAAACTGAACTCGAAAACCGAAATTCAAAAATAATCAAGTGATTCTACATTCTAGACCGAAAGTTTAAAACTGACCAGAACCGAACCGAGAACCGAACCGAGAACCGAATAAATACCTAAATATCTGAAAGGCAAATTATAAACCTAAAAATATTAATTATATGTAGTGATTGCGAAACCGATGGACTGGCCAACATTCGCGTCAGAAATTGAGTTGTTCCAGAGACTACAAGAAGATTTCGAAGATGTGAGTCTGACTCGTATTCCTCGGAGTAAGAATGGTCGGGCAGATGCATTAGCGAAGGAAGCAAGAATCAGAGGCTATATTTTTTCCCATATAGATCAGACACGGACAGACGGAGATGCTTCTCAAAGAATCGATTCGTTTGGCCAACACTTGATCTAGTTTAAATGGGATGCCGACAAAAAAAAAAAAAAAAAAAAAAAAAATGTAGTATTTAAATTAGTAAATATTCTAAAAGTATTACTTATAAATCGAACTATCCCAATACCTTTTATCCAAGGTATTAAAAACTATCTAAATTACCCTAAAGAACCAAATTAACCGAAAAGTTTTATCCAAAATATTCAAATTACCCAATTTTTAAAAATCTATCCCAAATACCCAAAACTAACTGAAAAACCGAAATCAAACTTGAACCAAATTAGAACCAAAAGTTTATTAGGTATTAGTCGGTCCTTATAATTGTTACCGAAACCGAATCAAACCAAAAAACAAAATAAACAAATAAACGAACAAACCTAAACCGAGTTTCATAGATAACCAAACCTATATTTCTAGAACCGAAAACCGAGCGCCCAAGCTTCTAAACCGATTTTTGCAAAAAAAAAGTTTAGTTTAGATCCGATTTTATAGCGATTTTTAGAACACAGCTCAAAACTGAAAAATAAAATAAAAACATTACCGAGATCATTCCTTTCAGATGATCCGTTGTGAGCTTGAACGAGTCTCCAACTTTCTGCTGCTCCATCATATCGATCATCACATCGATTATATCAGACCTCTCTGCATCTCTTCTCACAGGCTTAAGATGATCATTGAGAATGTTCTGAAAGAAAGTGTCATGCTCCGAGAAAACATGATCCAACCTCTTGTCCTGACCAGAGATCCAGTCCATGAATCTACCGACACCTCCCGGGAAATAATCAGAGAACATAGAAGCCGTCTCTAGTAACTCAGACTTGTGCACAAGATCCACGATGCTATCTTCATCTATGAACTCACACTCATGTAGATTGATCCCAAACGCGATCCTACATACAATACTTCCGACCAAAGTGTGAAGGGTTCTCTTCAGATTCACAGGAGATCGTCTCAAAGCAGAGTCCATCAGTTTCTTGACCAACAAGTCATTCTCCTCCTCTCTTATAACCCTAGAGGACTGAAGCTTTTTTGAGCTGAAGAGCTCGACCACCGAGAGCTTTCTCATGGTCTTCCACTCCTCACCGTAAGGAGCAAACCCAATGTCTTTAAAGTTGTAAGAGATCTTTCTTGTCCCTGCCGTCTTTGGTCGGCTACAACAGTCTAGGTCGTGGATCTTGAGCACTTCCTCTGCTGCTTCTTTAGATGAGATCACCACCACGGGAACCAAACCAAAACGCAGAAGGGTCACTGGTCCGTAGTTTTGGGAGAGGTTCCTCGGAGGTAGTTCATGGAGTTGGTGTAAGTTTCCGATGATCGGAAGCTTCTTTGGTCCCGGAGGCAGGTTCCATTTCGAAGGTTTGAGGTTTTTCAAGAAGATTAAGAGAAGAGGTAAGAGGAAAAGGAAACAGAGGAACATTGCCATTTTTGTTGCTTTGTCTTTCTTTTGTTTCTTCTTTAAGGTTTTTGTTATACTAGTTGAAGAATTTAACAATTTATTTATACATAAGTTACTATATTTTACAAATATGGGTATTTTGATAATAATTGTAGATGATCCCAAAGTAATGGATAAAATAAAGAAACCACAACGCACAACCTCTTACGTGTTGAAGAGGTGGATTCATGATTGACACGAATCAATCTTGAATATATATATACTTCCAAAACCTATCTTGATAGAGAATGACATAAAAGCATCTTTATTATTGCAGGAGAGTTAAAAGGTTTTTAAAAAAGAAACTTTTTTTTGTCTAACAAAATTAAAAAAATACACCAATCGCACACTGATACGAATTATTGAAGCTTGCAAACAGTATGAATAATTCTTATTTTGGCTTTATAGGAAACGGTTTAAAAAAAAAGTGGACCTCCCCCACTAATAGATCAATTAAACACGGCGATAAAGATGCTTTAAAAGCTAAAGTCAACTTCTTCTTTCATTAGTGCAAGTATAATGTATATAACATTTTTTACAAAATTACTTATTAATATATACATTATTAATTTAAAAACTATAAAGATAAATTATTATTTATATTTTCATTTGATTTTTAATGTGTGGTGACAGCTTCTCTGGGAGAATGCTGTTAAAGGGTGGAGACCCGGGTTCGAGTCTCCCCAACAACCTACTGAAGAACCGAGCTACGGTGACAGTGATGGGTTGGGTCGAGTGGGCTGCAGCCCTGGTGGAGCAGTGTACCCGAGCCGGGAGGCCGGTCGGGGATGGCTCACTACACAACCCTCCTCTACTTTCTCTATCTTTTACCTATCTTCTTACTTTCCTTTTTCATCATATCAAAAAAACTCAACCCCTCAAAATGGAAACTTCCTCCAGGTCCCAAGGCGCTTCCTATCATCGGAAACTTACACAACCTCAAAGGACTGCCTCACGCATGTTTTCGTAACCTGTCCCAAACGTACGGACCAGTGATGCTTCTCCGTTTCGGATAAGTCCCCGTGGTCGTGATCTCATCTCGAGAAGGAGCAGAGGAAGCCCTCAAGACCCAAGATCTTGAATGTTGCAGCCGACCAGAGACGGTCGCGTCAAGAATGGTCTCTTACAACTTCAAAGACATAGGCTTCGCTCCTTACGGTGAGGAATGGAAAGCGTTGAGGAAGCTCGTGGTTGTGGAGCTTTTCAACATGAAGAAGTTTCAGTCTTTCAGTTACATCAGAGAGGAAGAGAATAACTTGTTGGTCAAGAAACTAACCGAATCGGCTCTGACGCAATCTCCTGTGAATCTTAAGAAGACCCTTTTCAAACTTGTTGCTAGTATCGTGTGTAGGGTCGCCTTTGGGATAGATATTCGCAATTGCGAGTTTGTCGACGAGGACAAACTTGAGGATCTTGTTCACAAGTTTGAGTTGGTCAGTGAACGTATTGCCTTCTCTGATTTTTTCCCTGGAGTGGGTTGGCTTATCGACCGAGTTTCCGGACAGAACAGAGCACTGAAGAATGTATTCTCCAAACTTGACATGTTCTTCCAAAACATTCTTGATGATCATCTTGAACCTGGAAGAACCACACCAGAGAACCCTGATGTTGTTGATGTGATGGTTGACCTGATGAAGAAGCAAGAGAAAGATGGAGACTCTTTCAAGCTCACCACAGATCATTTCAAAGGAATCATCTCGGTATGTTTTTGTAACAACTTCCCCGTAGGATCCAGTTAGCACTGCAGCGCATCGATCCTACCCCCTCCCATATGATACAACTTGCCCTCTGGAACCTCGACTCACATGTAGGTTTGAGTTCGAGTAACGTTAAGTGCACTAATAACCTACCTATGAGCCGAGGTCCCAGAGTGGAGGTTGTAACATAGGAGAGGGGTTATGGTCAATGCGCTGCAGCACCAGTTGTATCCCACGGGAAGTTGTTACAGTTTTCTTCTTTATCTAACTAATAAGACTGGTCCTAAGATTTATGAGGCTTGAAGCAATTACTAAGTGATTAATACATATATGTTTTTTAATCAGTTTATGAACCAGTTGACATATACATACTGCTAATATAAAAAAATACATACTGTTATTTTGAGGGTATATAGCGAATGTTTTATTTTGCTATGTCTAGGACCGGTTTTGTTTGAAAACATTTGAGCTTATGGAGTCTCTTGTTTTGTATTAGGACATATTTCTAGCAGGAGTAAACACAAGCGTCATCACATTGATATGGGCCATGTCTGAGCTAATCAGGAACCCTAGAGTGATGGAGAAGGTACAAGCTGAGATTCGGACAACACTTGGGGACAAGGAGAGTCTAACAGCAGATGATCTAAACCACCTTCACTACTTCAAGCTCGTGGTCAAGGAGACATTCAGGTTACATCCAGCAGCTCCACTCTTACTCCCAAGAGAGACAATGTCTCACATCAAGATTCAAGGCTATGACATCCCCAAGAAATCTCAGATGATGATCAACATTTACTCGATAGCACGCGATCCAAAACTCTGGACAAACCCTGATGAGTTTAACCCTGAGAGGTTTCTAGACAGTTCTGTAGATTACAGGGGACTAAACTTTGAGTTTTTACCGTTTGGTTCTGGTCGGAGAATCTGTCCAGGGATGAATATGGGAGTCGCCACCGTGGAGTTAGGACTGTTGAATCTGCTTTACTTCTTTGACTGGGCGGTGCCTGAAGGGAAGACTGTGAAAGACATAGACTTGGAAGAAACTGGTTCGATCATTATCAGCAAGAAAACAACTCTTGAGCTTGTTCCACTTCTTCATCACGTAAACAAGTAGTCTCATATATGTATATGGACTCAGTTTCTTTTTTTTTTTTTTTTTTTGGTTGTTTTGTCTTAAATCAGTTTGACTTTGTATTAGAGGTTAAACAAGTTAAATAGAACTAAATCTTGTATGATTTAATCTCAGTGATTTGATTTTACTACATGTTGTGTTAGCTAGTGTCGACATAACCAACAAACGACGACTTTGTTGGGATTCATTCTTTAATTGAATGTGTTACGTGTTGCCCTCTAACAACATGTGTCATGACTCATGAATCGTTATCATCATCCAAGAAAAGGTCTAATATGTTATGATTATATTTACATTGTTTAAGACTTTTTTTGTTTAAAGTCATTCTCAACTTGTCTTTATATTTCACATATTCAAAACTCTGTTTCCGCCAACCCAAGAAAAAACAAAACAGAGCATCAAACAATGACAATCTTCCTCTGTTTCCTCTGTTTCTTACTCATTTTCTTACTTTCATTACTCCTTTTAGAGTTTTTTAAACTCTCAAAACGTAAGCTTCCATCAGGACAACACAATCTTCCTCCGGGACCAAAGTGGCTTCCGTTCACCGGAGTCTTTCACAGCTTCAACCAAAAGCTTCATTTATTTTTTAACAATCTTTCTCAAAAGTATGGGCCAGTGATGCTTATCCGTTTTGGAATTAACATGGTCGTGATCTCATCTAAAGAAGCAGCAGAGGAGTATCTTGAAGGTTGCAACCGACCAGAGACTGTCCTGTCTCAACTCTTCTCTTACAAGTTCAAAGACTCAGGATTCGCGCCTCCCGGTGAAGAATGGGAAACATCAAGGTACCTTGCCATGATCAACCTCTTTAGCACGAAGACTCAGACTTTCAGGTATATCAGAGAGCAAGAGAGTGACTTGTTCGTCAAGAAACTTTCTGAATCTGCTTCGAGAGGATCTCAGGTGAATCTTACAAAGACCCTTTTCACATTAGTCTCTAATATGATGTGTAGAGTCATAACCGGGCAGAATCTCCAAGAGTGCAAGTTCATCGATGAAGATAGCATCGAGGAACTTGTGAAGAGGTTTGATATGGTCATAGAGGATTGTTCCTTCTCTGAAATGCTTCCTAGTGGATTTGGTTGGCTCACTGACAGAATGTTTGGTCCGAGCAAAAGATCGAAAAGGGTGTTTTCAGAACTCAGCACTTTCTTCCATAACGTTCTTGATGAGCGTCTCGAGTCTGGAGGAATGGTACTAGAGAACCAGGATATCATCAACCTGATGATCGATATGGTGAAGAAGCAAGAGAAAGACTTAGATTCAATCAACCTCACTACTGAATATCTCAAAAGCATCATCACGGTTAGTTAAGTTATAGTGAACTAGTAATGTGAATTCCACAGTAGTCACTTCTTTGAAATGTTACTTGTATGCGTTTGTGTCAGGACATGTTTCTTGCGCAAGTTAATACAAGTGTCACCGCTTTGGTCTGGGCGATGGCAGAGCTTATCAGAAACCCGAGAGTTATGAAGAAAGTGCAAGACGAGATTAGGACAACACTTGGGGACAAGAAGGAGAGGGTTACAGAAGATGATTTAGACAAGCTTCATTACTTCAAGCTTGTGGTCAAAGAGACATTCAGGTTACACCCTTCCATTCCATATTTACCACCTAGTGGCGCATGGTCTGGAGACAAGATCCAAGGCTATGATATCCCCAAGGAATCCCTGATCATGATCAATGTCTATGGAATCGCTCGCGATCCAAAAGTCTGGACAGACCCTGATGAGTTTAGTCCTGATAGGTTCCTCAACAGTTCCATAGATTACAAAGGACTTGAGTTTGAGCTTTTACCGTTTGGTTCTGGTAATAAAATATGTCCTGAGATGAGGATAGCCACTGTGGAATTGACACTGTTGAACTTACTCTACTTCTTCGACTGGGGATTGCCACGTGGTAAAAGGGTTAAGGACATGGACTTGGAAGAAACTGGAATTGTCACAATCAGCAAAAGAACAGCTCTTGAACTCGTTCCTGTTCTTCATCACTGTATCTAAATCCTCAACAAGAGAGAAAGAATGTTTCCTTAATTCAACTTCTTGTGTTTTTTTTTTCTTTCAAACAGTGGTGTGACATTGTTACATTCTATAAGTTTTTATCAAACTAATGATACATAAATCAATAATAGTCTCTGTAATAGTTGTTCCCCTGGTAACG
The DNA here is from genome assembly GCA_905132765.1 of Moricandia arvensis. Classification (NCBI taxonomy): domain Eukaryota; kingdom Viridiplantae; phylum Streptophyta; class Magnoliopsida; order Brassicales; family Brassicaceae; genus Moricandia; species Moricandia arvensis. The sequence goes on along the minus strand of CAJHQP010000750.1, from coordinate 20,016 downwards.
TTGATTGTTGCTCTGATTAACTTCTTCAGCTGTAATCTCAGCAGACAAAGTGTTTGTCTGCATGGTTCTTCCTACAGGCTCCTTGAGATACATTTGGTCATCTAAGTAGGCTGTGATATCGGTTATGATCGTCTGTAGATTCGATGCGTCCTTTCTCGCCTTCAATCTTGCCAGGAAATGCTCTCTGACAATGTTCACAACTTTCAAGAACTGAGATTTGTACCTCTGGTGAAGACCAAACCCTGCCATCTAAACACACCGACATATAACTATAGTTATGGTTTAGATATGTTTTTATTTTTATTCAGAATAAGCATTCTTGGTACCTGGAGAAATGCGTTTAATGCTGTTGCGGTAGCTCTGTTGGCTGAGGTTTTGTTTAGGAACCGGGCAAGCCAAGCCCATCCTTGTTCAATCCCATGAATGTTAGTCGCATTGCCACCTCGAATATCGTTCTATTCATTACAAAAATAGAAGAAGACTCATATTGATAAGTGTAAATAGCAATAGCAGAAGACAGTTGAATAAAGACTCAAAAAAACCTGAACAAGTGCACCGTAGAGTCTCATTGTGGAATCCAGTTGTTCATATGCGTCTGAGTCCCAAGCTGACTGAAAATAATTACAGAGAAGATTATTAACAATGGTTTGTAACAATTTGGGTCAAAGTTATCTTAAAGAAGATTAGTTTAGTTACCTGAGAGTTAACAATATGCTTTGGGACAGTGTAATTGCAAGCTTTGTGGAATTCAGCAAGAACAATATCCATTGCTTGTGGAAACTGTGTGCATCAAAAGTAGATGATATTCAGTAACAGCAAAGAGAGTTCTCACTACAGAACCAACAAAGAAATTCTAGGATGGTGTACCTGCGAGGTGACGTAAACGATGACATAGCTGCCTGCAAAGTGATCTTTAGCAGAGACTATCTGAAAGAATCAACAAATGTTAATGTCAATCAGTCCCAGTTTCCTTGTCACAAGAGTCCAATGGAGTATAGTCCAACATTTGAAAATAACACAAGATTCTGAGTCGATTCACGTTACCTTCTTTGCAAAAGTTGCAATACTGATGGACACAGGACAACGAGGGTCTCTGAATATTTTGACAATTTCGTTGCTTTTCTTACTGCAAAACCAAAGCAGAAATGACTGAAGGTAAAAAAATATGAAGAATTAACAAAACTGGTTAAGAGACGCCTAGGCAAGCTTACACAAAACTTCTTTAACTCTATTTGAGTTTACCATTAAAACGCTGAAAGAGACATAAGGAAGGGCAAAGCTGCTATCGAATGTAACAGATGATCTTAACCTTGTCTGGGGGAAAAACTGACAGATTACATGAAGAAACCATGAAGCATACCTAACATTATCCTTTGTTCCTCTTATTTGCTTTATGGCCCTTGTAATTTGCTTTTCAAAGCTGCTAAAGTCCTACAAATAGTAATAAAATAAAAATCACATGGCTTGTGAGCAAATGGGATGATATGAAACATAAGAACATAAGAAAAAGATAGATACCTCATTTGAACGTGATCTTAGCGACTGGTTCGTTGCTTCTAACTCTTCAAGCTTCTTCAACCTGTGGTTCTCCAATGTCAAAGCACTTTCTGCAGCTTGGATTGATTTACCTAACAAGAAATGAGGTCAAGATATTTAAATGTAAATGAATCAACAATCACGGCAACCTAGAAGATCACTATGTATTCAGTAGAAAATAGCTTACCCCCAACTTGAGCATTCGATGCAGCTGAACTTCTCTCCCTCTCAGTCTTCTCTTCCACAATTTTTTGTTCAGCAGCTTTGCGATCTGTTACTTCTTTTTCAGCTGCTTCTTTAGCTGCTTTTCTCTCAGCTTCTTTCTTTGCTTCTTCAGCTCTGAGTTTTGCTTGCATCTAGAAGAACCAAAATAGAAATAAATTAAGCAAGCTGAGTGACTAAGGACAACAAACATAAAGTTCAACTGATAAAAACATACTTCAGCCTCTGCACGAGCTTTTTCTTGACGTATTTTCTCTTCTTGATGTGCCCTTTCTCTCCTCCTAGCTTCCTCCTGAGCTTCCTCGCTCCTTATTTTTCTTTCTTCTATTTGCGATTTGATTTCGTGTTCACGTTGGATTGCAGTTAGATGGGTATCGAGTGCTTCAGCACTATAACACAGCAACAAGAAAAACTCATTATTTTCCAAAATATGCAGACACTGGAAGGAACAATAGCTTAAACTAGAATGCCAGAACCAATAGCTTACACTTTCCGCTGGTACTGAAGATCAAGTTTACGTTCCACTTCTTTTCTAGTTTCACTATACTTTTCAACCCGGGCTATTGCAGAGCGAGACGTTTCAATCTCTTGCAATATTTCCGTTTCAACAACTGATACTTGATTCCTAATATCTTCCTGTTATCAAGAGATCCAAATTATCATTCAACTGAAATACACATTCTACAAGTATCTATCAACAACATATATTTTGCCTCACCTTAACTTCGGTTTGGTGGTCACTGATCACCTCATATAGCGCACTCTCAGCCAAACCCATCTTACTCAACAGAAAGGATTCAGGTTCACAGTCAAACTCATCATCAGATTCATCACTATATGCACAAGAACTAACTGATTAGAAAAAAAAAACCATAAAACAACACTGAAGAAGTCTTTCACAATTTCGAAACGAGAAAGAGAGCGTTTGTGGTAATCACCTCAAGTATAGATCATCACAAGCAAAACGTGTCCCTTTCGTACAGATTTGACTATGATTTTCTTTTTCTTCACTCTCTTCATCTACATCACTCTCCATATCATCTTCTGATACACGCATTACAAATCCTCCACCTCTCCTTCCCATCCTTTTAAACACACCAATGTGACATGAGAAGCAGTTCTCTACTTTCTAAATTCTAACCCTAAACCAATGCAGAACTCAATATAGAGCTAAACATTGAATCATAAAGAGAGAAAGATATACCGTAAGGTTGTGTGAGTGAGAGGCTGAGGAAACTTTGAAAAGACATTGAGCTTCTTCTCAACAGACTGTATTTCAGAGAGTAAGCTATTGAAGTTCCAGTTAGGCTCAGGGTCAATGCTAATCCCATCGACGCTTCTGGGACAAGGAGGTTCCAAAACAATCCCCCTGCAAAGACAAAAAAAGAAGAAGCCAACTTTGAAGTATAGAGAACAGTAAAATCCCAAAAAAGAATCCAAATTTGAGAAATCAAAAAGGAACCCACTTAATGATGAGCTGAATCAAGAACACCCACACGCATCTAAGTTTCGAAAGTTCACAATGAGTTTCACAAATTTTGAAAGTAGAGGACTTACATTGATGATTCACTAACGATATGGTCTCGCTTCTTCACTGGGAGGGATAAAGTTCATTCCTTTTTACTGGAGAGTCTATGAATCCAAGATTTTTGCAGCACCCTCTCTCAACGCTTTCCTTTTGTGTAGCGCGAGGAGCCTAAGGGGGACGAGGAAGCGTAATACCAACGCGGAACGATGTCGTTTTTAACGCATACCCGGTCGGTTTAAATCAGAAACGAAGAACCGGTCGGTTTAAATGAAGCGTATACACGGAGCGAACAGTCTCATAGTTATTGCTGGGCTTCTCCCTATCTTTTCTTATTTAAGACCCAATAATAATGGCCTATGGCACCAAAAAATAATTAGTTTTGAGTTTAAACTTAGGCCCATGAGTTTAACAAAAATGCTTTTTTTGCTAAAAAAGTTTAACAAAAATGTTAGTTTGGGAAATCTTGTGTTTATGAAAGAGCACACAAATGGAGTAATTACTTGGACGTAGGTTAAACTTCAATGGTGGTTGATACACACTTTTAAGTCTCTCTTAAATTGTGAAAAGTGTTGATGATTCTATAATTACTTAGACAAAATTTATCTGAGACGTAAAATATTAGACATCAACCACAAGACGATGAACATGTGTTTTGTACCGGTTTTTACCAATTGAATAGTAACTAATTTATGATCACTCGTATGAAATATACAACAAGAAAAACTACAAAAAAATAATAAAAAAATGCAAATTTTGTTTGTCATTTGATACTATTTGGATTTGACCTAGTCACATATGAGTTCACGAATTTACAATACAACACTCGCATTTCTTTTTCTATTAGTGATGATAAAGTAATAATCAAATACTTTATGCTTTCATTGTTTTCTAGTTAGTATTAGATAAGATATGAAATAGTATATAATTTTTATAGTAAATATAAGATATTAATTTTGTGAAAATAATGTTTTTATTCATTATAAACGGTGAGAATGACATACAAAAAATTGTTTCAATGTTTTTATCAAGGTTCAAGAAATCAGGACTAATGTAAGATGAAACATGAGACACTAGCTATTTTCCTGCACCAAGTGCAGAAATAAATTTTTATAATTTAAAATTTAAAATATTTTTTAAAGTTTATAAATTTTATTATTTTCTTACAATATTTAATTTTACATGTTTATTTAATTATATATAAAATAAAATATAATTTTTATTTAATAATACATTTATATATATATTTTAAATTATAATTTTGGAAATGTTTTTTATCTCTTTATTTTGGTCAAAATATATTAAATCAAATTCTATAAAATTAAGAGAAATTTTTTTAGTTATATAATTTTCAAAACGCCAAACTAATATTATTTCTAAAATTTATAAAATTAATGTAACTGGAATTTGAAAAAAGAAATTAAAACAACATAAATTTGTGAAAATTTGTTTTAGTCATAAAAGTTATATCATTATAAAAATAAAACTAAATCATATTTCAAAAGTATAAATTATGATATTTCTATTTTTATTATTATATTAGTTTTAATGATAATTTATTAGTTGTTACTATATCATAATAAACTTACCAAAAATATAAATCAACAATAAATGTATATGTACATGTTACAATTAATTTTAAGTCATGTCATCATTGATGTCATCATTTTTCTTTCAAAATTAATGTGATGATGACACATGACAAATCACTTCTCAAATAATTTATAGAAGATTGGCTATGATACCTCTTACAATGATTTATCAAATCCTAAACCGATAGAATCAAAGACAATCAAATCCTAAACCGGACCCGGTACAATAAATAACTAAACCTAACCGATAAACAAAAAAAAAGGGAAGGGTATAAAAGTTAAAAGACGCCTTCACTTGTTCCTCGTAGGGTTTCTCTCTCTCCATCTCTCCCCCAAAAACCTCCAACAATGGCCGGATCTCTAGGTCGCACGCCGGAGTCCTTAAAAGCCTCAGGCCGTACCTCCGAGAAGCTCAGCCTCCCCATCCTCCAAGGCAAAATCAAACGCGACCCAGAAGGCTACGAAACAGAGCTCCAACTAATCTACAAACAGTTCAAAGCCTCCGTCGATCTCTTCCAGCAACAAGCCGCTCTCAGCTTCTCCTCCGTCGGCTCCGACCCTTCCGTCGCCAAAGACCTCGGCGATAGAGCCATGTTCTTAGCTCACGTCACTCCCTTTTACCCCAAGCAACTCGCGGAGTTTCCGGCTCAGTTGACTGATTTGTTACGTACCTCGTGCCTCGCGATGCCCTCGGGGCTGAGGAACCATGTGGCTCAGGCTTTGATTTTGCTTATGAATCGAAAGGTATGTGCTTTTATGTGAAGGGTTTGGATCGAAAAGGTGTGTGTGCTTGAGAATGATTTTGATTGTAATCGAAATGTATTTGCTTTATGACATTGATTAGAGTCGAAAGGTATGTGCTTTATGTGAAGGGTTGTGATCGAAAAGGTGTGTGTGATTGAGAATAATTTTGATTGTAATTGAAATTGTGTGCTTTATGTGATTGATTAGAGTCGAAAGTTATGTGCTTTATGTGATTAAGAGTAGAATCCAAAGGTGTGTGTGCTTGAGGATGGTTTTGATTGTAATCGAAAGGTGTGTGCTTTATGTGAGTGATTGGAAATCGAAAGGTGTGTGCTTGATGATGGTTTTGAACTGTTTGTGTAGAGTCTTGTCATCGAGGATTTGCTGGCTCTGTTTCTTGATGTTCAGACGATTGGTGATAGAAACTTGAGAAAGCTTGCGTTTTCTCATATTGTTCAAACCATTCGTAAGATGAGTGTTACGGATCCCAGGCATAAGGGACTTCAGAAGATTGTCATCTCCATGTTGGAGGTAATTTCTTTTCTCTAATGTTCAAGAGATTAGTAACCAGGTCATTTTAAAAAAACTGTCTACTAAACCTAGGCATTTATGAATTATTGATTTATTTTCTATATATTACAATATTATTTTTATAAATTATTAAAATTAGATATACAAGACAAGAAATTTATAAATTTCGGATTTGTACGAACATTAATAATTTAGATTGATTTAAACCTAGTTTAAAGCAATTTTAAGTCTTGCAAATCGGATTTTAGGAAAATCATTTCGGCTAAGACTGAGTTAGACCAGTTTAAAGAATCATGCTTATCTCTTTTCGTGGGATTATGTAAAGATGGTATTCAGCTTTGTTTTTGTTTTGTAGCAAGAAGATGAAACAAAGGCTAAGAGAGCACTTGTTACTCTTTGTGAGCTTCTCAAGAAAAAAGTCTGGCTTGGTGATAGACATGATAGAGTTGCTATTGCTATTTGTGAAGCTTGCTTTCATGCTTCACCTAGGTATATCCTCTTTTTGTTTCTTCTAACTTTGGAGTATGTTGGTGTAATTTGGTTGGTAAACTTAGGAACTTATCTTTTGACATGTTCAGGATCATGGTTTCTTCTCTTCGGTTTCTTCTTGACTACGAGAACATTGAGGATGATGATGATAGTGATGCTTCAGACAACGATGATGACGAGGATTCAAAGCACGAACCCCATGTTGTGATTAACAGGGAGGCTGTTTACAAGGTACACTACATTTTACATGAGTTTTATTATCAGCGATTATGAAGAAGACCCTTACTAGTTGTTGATGCAAGTTTCATCATTAGGAAAAAGTATGGATCTAGGTTCTGCTTATATGATACTTATTATGGAGTTTTTTTAAATTTAAATTTATTTCTTCTTCGGATGCTTAGGCGAACAACAAAGGTACATCTTCTAGCAAGAAGAAGAAGCAAGCGAAACTGCAACGTGCAATGAAAAATATAAAGAAAAAGCAGCGTGCTTCTTCCGAGAGAACCACTTCGACTTATTCACCTCTCAATCATCTAAATGATCCTCAGGTTTCACTTCCTAGCTTACTGTAGTGAGCCATTTACAGAGAAAGTTATCATGATATACGATAGTATGGAGTGGCTGTAACTGAATGTTTACTTCTTTTACAGAAATTTGCAGAGAAATTACTTTCTCGTCTCCAGACTGGCAAGAGCATTGGCAAAACTAGTGAACGAATTGAGGTAACTAACTATTTTCTGCTCTCATCAATGGCAGAACCAAGTATTTGATTTTTTTTCTTCTAACTATTGAATAAATTTGCAGACTAGATTGATGATGATGAAAGTTATTGCACGCACAATTGGGCTTCACAAGTTGCAGTTATTAAGCTTTTACACTTACCTTCAAAACTATGCTAAGGTATGATCTGCTAACCGGATTTTAAAAAAAATCTTATGCTACTTCAAACTTTATTTAAATATGTTCTTGAATGCAGCCACATGAAAAGGATGTTACACAGATCCTTGCAGCAGCAGTTCAGGCTTGCCATGATGGGGTATAGAAACGTTTCCACTTCAGAGCATTATTGCTTTTCTCATTTTACAGTCTTACCGATTTTATTTTGTCTCTGGTAGGTTCCTTCTGATGCTGTGAAGCCACTGTTCATGCAAATAGTGAACCAATTTGTCCACGACCGTTCACGTCCTGAGGTATGATTTCAATCTCTCACATCAATGGACTCAAGTAGAAAGCTTCTTCAACCATTTTTATTCATTGTTTCATTTATGTTACCAGGCTATTGCTGTCGGACTCAATGTGATACGAGAAATGTGCCTGAGGATTCACGAGGTAGTCCTGGTTTTATATTCTCATAAAAATGTAGTGTGGCAGCATCATTCCTGTTTTATCTTACTTGTGTTTTTTTTGTCATCATGTACTTCAGTTGATGACAGAAGAGTTGTTGCAAGATCTTGCACTGTATAAAAAGGAACATGAAAAAGCCATCTCCGCAGGAGCTCGTTCCCTCATAGCATTGTTCAGAGAGGTTAGCAGATTTGCTTTTGTGGTCTGAACAACATAATCAATGTAGTGGTTAACCTATAATTGTGTTGTGTGATTTCTCAGATCAACCCCTCTCTTCTAGTGAAAAAAGACCGTGGCCGTCCTGGAGGTCCCGTTGCCAAACCTAAACAGTATGGAGAAGTTGATGTCTTCAGCAATGTTCCCAATGTTGAGTTATTGCAAGAAACTGATCATGAGAGTGACTCTGATGATGGTGATCAAGACGATGATGAAATGGAGTTGCCTGGCAGTGATGATGTCGACCAGGAGCTGGTACCTGATGACTGTGGAACCGAGGAAGAAGCTGAAGAAGATTCTGATGATGATATGAACAACACTGGAGATGACAGTGATGTTGATACTTCTATCGTGGGTGATGAAGATGAAGATATGAATGACAGTGATGAAGCCGAGATCGATTCTGAAAATGAGGAAGTAGAAAGCGAAGAAGATGATGATGGAGAAGCTTCTGACTCTTCTGCAGAAGTTAGTGGAAGCAAAGAGAAGGCAAAGGGGAAGAAAAGGAAGATAGTAGATTTCGACGCGAATCTTCTCTCTGCAGATACAAGCCTACGAGCACTAAAGAGGTTCGCAGAAGCGAATAGCGAACAGCCTTCTTTGGATGAAAACGATGGCATACTTTCTAATGAAGACTTCCGAAAAATCAAAGACCTTCAGGTATGTGTTCTTCATTCTATTTAGTAAAGAAGTCCAACGTTATTGATGTCCTTTGGTGTATGCAATACAACAGGCAAAGAAGGAAGCAAAACTTGCATTGGCTCGAAAAGGATTCAAGGTTCCGGATTCTGACCAGCTAAGTAAGAAGCGTGTCAATCCAGCCAAACTTGAAGTAAGCTTGTTACTAATAAGAAGTTACACAATGTTTGACGGTGAGATTCAGTGATGCTAAAAGTGATTGTTACTGTTCCCACAGGCTCACATAAGGCATAAACTAACAAAAGAACAGAGAATGGAGTTAGTTAAAGCGGGTAGGGAGGACAGAGTGAAATACCAATCCAGGACTGCCATCAAACAGAAGAAGGTATATCCGTTTTTTTTTCTTTGTTCGTATAGGGTCATTACAGCATATGATATTTGCTTGATTGATGATTTTGTGTAAAACGAAAATGCAGGTGGGAGGATCGAGCAATAAACAGAAGGAGCACAAGAAGAACATGCCTCTTGCTGCCAAAAGATCAAAGGTTGCTAGATCAAAGCGAACCAAGAAAATGAAGAATAGCAACAGTGGAAACCAGCAGAGAGGAAGGAAAGCTTGGAAATGAAACTGACCAAAACACTCTTCCTACTTCCTTTCTCTTTTTTTGTCTCAAAACCCGAAACACAACTTTGCTTCATGTTTTTTTTTGGTTCAGTGTCTGCAGTTTTTTGATATTCAAGAGAGGTATCTGCACCAAACGTTGTTGTTTGCTTGTTAACACAAGTGCTCATTTACATTGGTGGTAATACCCTAATTTGTAGTATTATCATTAAATCGTTATATATATATTTTTACGCTGATGGAAGCTGAATATTTCGATTTTTAATTGTTTATATATTTGGTTGTTTAGTATGACTGAAACTTATCGGCTTTCATAACAACTTTTTTTTCTTTTTCCAAGTACATTATTTGATCCCGTAACAAGAAATGAACAATTACTTGACACAACCCCTCAGCTTACTTGAAACCAATGTTCTAAAAATCGTTAGACGGTGGCTAGGCATCGTTAGGCGGTGGCTAGGCGTTTTGTAAAAGATTATTATTTAGTTGGGTGCTTAGACCGATTTTTCGAACACCTAGACTGATTTTTCAGAAAATTGGTTTAAAAAAATCGTTTCACTCGTACCCGATTTGCCGACTACTCGGACGCTTAGGCGCCGCCTAGACTGATTTTTAGAAACTGCTTGAAACAACCTCAGCCGAGAGAATGGGCATAATGGAAATTCAATTGTTATTCAGTTACTAGATATACACCAGACTTTATATAGTATGATGATATATTTAAAATAACCAATTTAAAGTTTTGTGTTATGAATATTGTGATATTGAAGTATTAGTTTTACTTGTTTGTCCAAAATATATTGTTTTCCAAGTTATATTTGACCTTCAATCTAAATTTTCTTAGTGTATCTTTTTTTTTTGGATAAAAAAAAGAAATTTCAGCTTTTTACCGGAAATCAAAACATTGTAAATAATCTCTACGCAAATTAAATTTAGGTGGCGGCAGTTACAGCCGCAACCCTTTTACCATTACACTCGACTATATTATATCTTTCTCTAAATAATTAATTAATAATGGAATAAAACACACCAATTTTTTGTTTCTCTTCTTACTTACAACATTTTTGTGTTATTTATGTTTAATAAACTTTCACAATGGTTTTAACTTGAAGCGATTTTTAACTGGATTTATAACTAAATTTAAGTGTAATGTCAAGCAACTAAAACTAAATAGAATGGTTGATATGTCACGCAAAGTAGAGGATTAAAAGCTTCTTATGTCTCGCCAAATTCTTACATTATATTTAGTTACACCATACTTTTTTTTAACCATAGTAAATTTTCTGAACCGTTGAATTGTTTTAATGACTAAGAGCTTATGTATGAAAATTGTTGTGGTACATGTAATGATTGACATATGTCCGTGGAATGGGTGTTCTTATGGACCATATGTTGGTTTTCACTTCTCATAAATGATAAATTGTGAATTTCATTAATTGATTGTGTAATTGATTTGTATATATATATGTTGGACCTTGGAATGACTTTACGGGTAAACGGGCTTATTTAGATAGTGCAAAAGTCTTTATCAACATAAAAGGCCTTAATGGGCCATGTCTGGACAATAGAAGGATTATTGATCCATAAAATTCATATAAATACTGTTAAAAAAAACGTTTGTAATGACTGTTCACAAAAAGAAAAGGAGTCAAGGTGAAGTCATAGCTTTCTTCGTATCATCTCGAGTGGATCTGGACGAAGACGACTACGATCTTAATAAAACTTCCGTTCAATTTCACGGAGAAGCTTCAATCCTCGCCGGGAACAAACTCCTAGAGCTTGAAAAATTGTAACTTTCCTCTTAGATCTGTTTTTATCTCTTTTCGATTTTGTAAGAACATTAATGTTTATTAGAGATTCATCCATCTGTATATATATGTGGATCTCCCTTTCCTTGTAAATCAAAAACATGTATGTAAGTTTGATCTCTAATTGTATATATGAATCTTGTAAAGCTCCAATCTTTCAATGGAGAGAAGATGTTTTGAGCTTAGATCCCAAATCTCAGATCTGCAAGCTAAAGTTCTTGTTTTTATTTTATTTTTATCTGTAAATAAGAATGTAATTTGCTTTGATGTTCTTCATCAATGACTTGTAAAGAGTCTTGTCCTAATTGACTAGGAAGGCTTGTAATTTCTGTGACAGGATTTGTTGTTTAAGTTCATGTAATGAGGTGTTGTAGTAGGATTTTTTAATGTAATCTGCTTTGATGTTTACTTGTAAAGAGTCTTGTCCTAATTGACTAGGCAGGCTTGTAATTTCTGTGACAGGATATGTTGCTTAAGTTCATGTAAAGAGGTATTGTTGTAGGACTGTTTATGTAAATTTTTTTCTTTTTTTTAAATTGTTGTATTTTCTGGCCAGTTTTGTTATGAATCCAATGAGTGAAGAAGGTAATGAGAAGCTGATACATCAAGGAAGCGGAACTATTCCTGCTCTAGCGGATGAAGAGCTGATGGGAGATGATGATGACTACGATGATCTTTATAGCGATGTTAATGTTGGTGAGAGTTTCTTCCAAGCTCATCAGCAGCCTCAGGCACCAGCTCAGGTTGGTGGAGGCCTTCAAGTTCAGAGTAGTAATGTTTCTGAACCTAGAATGGCACCTATATCTGGAGGTGAGGTTGAAGAGAAGTATGGGGGACATAGTGGAATCAGCGAACCAGAAACAATGTCAGATGCTTATCCACAAGAAAAAAGGATGAATAGTGATGTCCAAGTCAATAAAGTTGTTCCACAAGGATCAACATCTATTGTGTTAAACACTCATGGCTATTCAGGGAATGCTGTTAATGTTCCTGAGCCGCCTGTGCATAACTCCTATGGTGGTCCTCCTCAAGGAGCTCAGCAGATTCCTGTTAGTCAGATGAATGTGAATCCAAATCCTATGGTGAACAAAAGCCCCACGCAGCCGTTTGTTGTGGACAATGGGAACACTATGCTTTTCGTAGGAGAGTTGCATTGGTGGACGACGGATGCAGAGATTGAGAGTGTTCTTTCTCACTACGGGAGAGTCAAAGAGATCAAGTTTTTCGACGAGAGAGTTAGTGGCAAATCTAAAGGGTATTGTCGGGTTGAGTTTTATGATTCAGCTGCTGCTGCCGCGTGCAAAGAAGGGATGAATGGGTTTGTTTTTAACGGTAAAGCATGTGTTGTAGCCTTTACTTCTCCTGAAACACTGAAGCAGATGGGAGCTAACTTCACTGGGAGGAACCAAGGACAAAACCAAATTCAAAAACAGAAGGCCTTTGAATGAGGGAATGGGAAGAGGTAACAACAACAACATGGATACTCAAAATGGAGACGGTGGAAGAAACTACGGGAGAGGTGGATTTGCTCGTGGTGGCCAAGGAATGGGAAACCGTGGAGGTCATTGGGGTGGTGCAGTGAGAGGTAGAGGGATAAACAACATGGCTAACGGTTCCGGGGCTGGACCATATGGTCCATCATTTGGTGGTATGATGCATCCACAGGGTATGATGGGAGCTGGTGGGTTTGATCCTTCATTCATGGGTCGAGGCGGTGGTTATGGAGGGTTTCCAGGTCTTGCTTACCCTGGTGGGATGCCTCATTCTTATCCCTGTGTCAATGCCATTGGAATGGTTGGGATTGCTCCTCATGTGAACCCCGCCTTCTTTGGCTCGGGAATTAATGGAGGTCATGCAGGAGCGATGTGGAACGAAGCTAGTGGTGGTGGTGAAGAGGGTGGTTCTGAATATGGTGGATATGAAGATGAAACCAAAGAGAAAGAAGATAAGCCATCACGAGATAAAGAACGGGCAACCACCACAGAACGTGAGTGGTCGGAGAGCAGTGGTGATAGAAGACACAAGAGTCACCGTGAAGAGAAAGATAGTCACCGTGAGTATAAGCAGCACAGAGACCGTGATTCTGAAGAGTTCGATAGAGGACGACAATCTTCTTCGAAATCTCGAAGCAGGTCTAGAATGGCAGAAGATGATCATAGGTCCAGGTCAAGAGATGCAGACTATGGAAAGAGAAGACGAGGAGACTGAAACAGAAACCTCTGTTGCTGCATCTAAACTATACTGGTTTAAGTTACTCTCCCTAATTACTTCAATCTACTTATCATCAGATATTTGATACAGTGTTTCTCTAAACCTTTGTTTGCTGATAACCTGTCTTTGGAGATGAGCATATATATCTTTGTAAACTATGTTTTTGTTAGTGATTCTTCATTTGTTATTGCAAGCTCCCTGTTTAGAGAGTTTTGTGTCTGATTGTCTTTGATGTACTCAAGCTTCTTCTGGTACCATTTCACAGTTATAGATAAAGCATGTAACAACTGAGAAGCTTTGGCAAGACAGTCTTACATTCTATACAATATAATTACCTTCTAAAAATCTGTACATAGTTTTCTTTGTGCAGATGCTCTAAATCAGATTTGAGTACTCATAGTAAACCAAGAAGAGAGCTTCAGGGTAATCCTTGGGAAGGCTATTGATGTAGAGGTAGAATCTGAACAAGTCCTCCCTTGAAGCTGTCCTTGTATCCACCACGTCGTTATCACTCGCAAGCACCCACAAATCCTCTGAGTTCACTCTCTTTATGCTGCCTCGGCAAAACGGGCATGACTGAGACTTCAAGTTCCTGCAGATATAGAGATTTGGTAAAATGAAATCTCCTTCAAGAAGTCTTGAAAACAAACTGTTGTGTCTATGTGTGTGTTACCAATTGCGGTAGCATTTGATGCACATTGAGTGGCAGCAATTAGGCAACACCATTTTAGTGCAAGTTTCTAAACAGATTCCACATTCTTCCTCACGCTCTAACCCTGCATTGCTGATTCTACTACTGTGAGCCTCTCTTGTTATCTTCTCGCTGAGTCTTTTCAGGTCAAAACCAATGTCTGAAGAAGTATCCAGCTCGTCTAAGTTGCTGTGTAATAGCTGAAGTGATGGCAATATCACACCTTCAAAAGACACAAAAACCGGCAAATAGACTCATATCAAACATCCAGCAGCATCTATTAAGTAACTGAAAATGAAGAAATGGCTAAAAACATGAACACTATAACATCTTCAAGCAATGGTTACAGGTTTGCTTACCATAGAACTCACTGATAGTTGCTTTCCTTCCATGCGTGGTGAGCTTAGGTTGTCCATCAGAATGAACCTGCACAAGCATATATGACAAACAAATGGCAACAAAAATCAGAAGTTTCAGTCAAAGGAAGACAACTTTTCTGAGATGAAACAGGACTTCAAGAAACTAACCTTGTAGACAAGAATATGAAAGAGGTTAAAGTAGCGAGGAAGCAGACATGAGCAAGAAAGATCAATCCACCGAAACAAGATGAGTAATAACGAAGCAAAGTTGCTACGAACCAGTTTCATCTGAAGCCGTGCATTGTCCTTTCCCATTGGAATTGCTTCTGCCCTGAAAATGATTAAGCTCAAGTTCTCATCCACCATTCAGCAACACACAAACATAACGAAAACATAAATCAGAGACCCTAAGCTACTAAATTTATCAAAGGACAGCAACTTTAAGAAAGTTTCCATTTTTGAATGCTACAATCTTCTAAAACTTATCGCAGTTTCCTAAAATAACCTTGGTTTTCAACATTCACCTACTTTTCTAGCTCAACTAATCAAAATGAGAGTAAAGTCTTAAACTTTAGGAGAGAGGAGACAAAACCCAGAAAGGGACTTACAGAGTATTAGCGTGTTGAACATCATCTTCCAAAAGCTTCAAAGACTCATAGTACGAAGAAGAAGAAGATGATGATGAAGAGGAAACTGCCAACTGATTATACATCTCTCTCTCTCTCCTCTGAGTGATTGCAACAAGGAATTGATTTGAAGAAGATAAATATAAGAACCAAAAGAGAATAAGAAGATGCCGGAAGCTAGAGATTGGTCTGAATGATCGGTAAAAGCCAAGAACACAAGTCTTCACTTCTCTCTCTCAACCTTTTTGATTCCTTTGTTCAAGGTTACCTGCTTTATTTAAATAAACAATTATCAATGTTGAATAAGAAAAATTCGTTTCTTATTAATGAAAATTAATTGTTTTTTATTTCTTGTTAAGTAAGCTCTATACTTATTTAAACTTTGAATTGAGATGGCTTTTTGAATGTGAATATAACTAATAGTTCTTTTCATTCAAACTGTAACAGTTTTTGGAATAAATACTTGAAGCGAATATAGACAAAAAGAAAGACCAAAGTGGAAGAACGCGTGCTCGTGTACTTTGCCTCACTCATAAAACATGTTTTGCTCAAGTTAACCAAAGAATAAGCCCAAAGTTATTCTACGGCTTAAACTTCAAATGTAGACACCAAAAAGAAATAAAATGATGCTATTCTATGCTTTATACTTCAAAGTAGAGATGTACGGACAAAAAACAAATAGAAATCAAAGTAAGTTGTTTGAATCCAAGTAAATCGTTAAGTTCATGTTTTAGAGCTTAGTTTTTTTACCCCAAGTCAAAATACCTATTTAAACTCGAACCGAAATTTTAAAATTAAATCCAAACCGTTATACAAAAATATTTGAATATAATTTATAAACTAATACTTTAGAGTTTAGATATAATCCAAACGAGCAGAATCCAAACTAGGATTTGAAGGTATCTAAAACTAGTTAAATATATTAATATTTTATATATTTTACGATAATTCAGATATTTAATAGTATTTAAAAACTATTTTTTGAAGAAACTTGTGACTAATTTATATATTAAAATTTTTTAGTCAATTCTTAATTTAAAAATATATTTTTGGATAACTTCACTTCATGTCCTAACAGAACTACTTTTTACAATGTCCTTGCTTCAAAAGTCATCGTCTCTATCACAAAAGTATACCTATGTACCCTTTTGCTCAGGGCAAAGAAAGCTTAATATACATCCCGTTTTCAACCAAAGCTTGGTGTCGCTCACTCTTTCACCAAAGCTTGAAAGCTACAATGGAGTTGACTCTTTCCTTCTTTGTTCATCTTCCAAACTCATTACCCACAACAAGGCATTACTACTTGGTTCAGTTTGGTATCTAATTCTTATGGGTTCTTAATTCTAGGTGGGTTTAAAAATGGGCTGTTGTAAAACTAGGCCTTCTTGCCACCTTCTAGTATACAATGCAAAAACTCATTAAAGAAAAAGCTTGGTGAAAAAACAAATTGTAATGTTTGATGCTTAGCTATATACACAGTGCATATTCACATTTCTCTATCTCTTCTCTTTCAGAAAGCAATGAAATTCTTATTGAGCTGATCATGAAACCTACCGGACCGTCGTACACTAGCAGCTCTTCTGGCCGTGAAACCAACCGTGTTAGGCCTTATCGATCTTTGCCTAACCATTTCCACAAACTCAGGATCATTAGAGTGACCCTCGTACCTTATCCACTGAATCATTTGGTGGTAACCAGGGAAGAATCTCATCTGAATCGATTTAAAGACGAAGTAAGGGATCAAAGCAAAGATCATCACGAAGAGAGTGGTTAGCCAGTAAGATGGAGCTGGAGCTAGGGTTTCAAGGAAGACTTTGTAAGCATCTGTGGAGAAGCTAGGACCCATGGCTCCATAGACCATGAGGAAGATGTACCATAAGGCAACTGATCCCCATATTACAATGTGTTGGACCCAAGTGAAGTAGCTTATGGCTAGAACCATTTGGAGATTGACCACCCAGACGATACAAGTGTACATTGTCCCTCCGAGGATCTCCCGACCGGCGGTTTTGCCGTTAGGGTTGTAGAGTTGGTGTTCTTGAGATTCCTTGCAGATGAAGAAAATGGCGAGCGCCGTGATTAGTCCATTGAACATCCATCCAATGATTCTTTTTCCAGCTGAAGAGAAGATTCTGAACTCCTTCTTGGTATAACAATGGGAACTGTAACAAAAGAAAACAAAATTTAATCGCAGATTCAAAGGGTTTTATTAGGTTTTATGACGGTTAATGTAGACCTACCTTGTAACAGAAGCGAGCTGAGACGTCTTGATCGAAAACTCCGAGAGCAATGACTGGAAGAGAAGAGAAGAAGACGTTGAAAGAGATAGAAACCAGTCGTTATATGCTGGTTGAGCAGAGAAAGATGTGTAGGCTTCGTATAAGAAGACAGTCACAACCAAAAGTGATATTCTTGTAGAAGAAGTAACATATCTGCAGAGCAAAAACAAAACCCTAGTTAGAGAAAATGTGATGATGTATGTATAGAGTTTATCGAAAAGAGGAAAGAATCTATACCATGGATGAGATTCTGCTGT
The DNA here is from genome assembly GCA_905132765.1 of Moricandia arvensis. NCBI lineage: Eukaryota > Viridiplantae > Streptophyta > Magnoliopsida > Brassicales > Brassicaceae > Moricandia > Moricandia arvensis. The sequence continues at coordinate 2,325 of CAJHQP010000750.1, read as the reverse complement.
AACACCAGTGACCATGAACAAGCAAGAGACGTTCTAAGTATCTGAACTGAGCAATGGCTATGTCACTAGACATAACAGCTGCATGCCCTCAACACCGCTGATTCCGACACCAATGTCTGCTTCTTGAAGCATTCCAACATCATTTGCTCCATCTCCAATAGCTAATGTTGTCTTCCCAGTTCCACTTTTGACCAACCTCGTAACCTAACAAAACAAAACCAAATCATCTATTAATCAAACCGAAACCGTCATGCTAAAACCTCCCATATCCACAGAGAAAGAGATCATTACCAATGCCTTTTGTTTAGGTGATGATCTGCAGCAAATAACAGAGGCACACCCTGTGGCTAAATCAAGAAACTGTTTCTTGAAATCATCTTCAAGAGCGTATGTTAGTGACTTCCCGTCGATGATCAACGCAAATGCCTCATGAGAGCTGCTTGATCCTGTGATGAGAGCTTTCCCTTCCTCCATTTGCTTGACAACGCTTTCTCTAGATGCTTGTGCAATCTCATCTTTCTCTCCAGCTTTCTCCAATGCTTTTATATGTGGTGTCTCGAGGTTTATTATGATCTGTTTCATCTCTTGTCTTAGTAAACTACAAGCAAACCTGTAGAGATTCCAACAAGAATGTCAGAAACTATGAAACAACCAGAACAATGTTTAGAATCTAACCTACAAGAATGTGAGAAACTATCGAACTATCAGACCGTTTCGGTTTTTCAGTTCTAGAGATATAGGAACCATTCGGTGAACATCAGTTCGGGTGTGAGTTCAGTTTGGCTCTGGTTTTCAGTTCTTGGTTTATAAATGCCCAAGCCTAGTTTAGATTCAGACATGAGAGCCAAAACACAAGTTCCTTACCCTATGTTGATTGCAGTCTCCATCTTATCTCCGGTTAGAACCCAAATCTTGATCCCTGCTTGAGCAAGCTTGTCTATACAATCAGGAACCTAAACACAAAATCAAAATTAGACACATAATAGAAAAAAAAATATCTACTAAGAATATGAATGTTACAAAGAGCTAAGCCTATATACCCCGTTTTGAAGCTTGTCCTCAACAGCAGTAGCACCAAGGAGGATCAAATCATGCTCCATCTGATCAGTGATCTCATCGATCAAGCTCTCACGATCCGCTGATACCGAGTTCTTAGCTTCATTGAAGTTCTTGCTGAACTCTATATACTCATTCTCATCGACCTCACGGTATGCAAGTATCAATGTCCTTAGCCCTGCATCTGCATATTCATTAACATGCTCTCTTGTTTTCTCTTCGAATTTTCGCCCGTTCTTGGCAAGTCTTTCAAACATGACACTGCAGACAACAACAACAAAAACAAGATTAGTTCAGTGCATATAGATCATCATCAAGAAAACCTCAAAATGTAAAAACTTACTTGTCAGCTCCTTTGGACAGTAACAGAAGCTTCCCATCTTCATCTCTCACGATAACTGACATTCTCTTCCTCGCGCTGTTGAACTCAAGAACGTTTAATAACCGATATACTCTGTAACAAAACAGAGTAATGTTAGTTTTAAACCTCAAGATATCTCCAAGAAGTACAGTTTCATAAAACAAAACGAACCTTTCAACTTTCTCCCCTGTTGCAAGATCTAACTCACGGAATGATATCCCGTTTTGCGTCCGGCTAAAAAACTCAAACCCGAGCTCTCTAGCCGCGACGACAAACGCAGCTTCATCAGGAGACTCAGCCTCGTAAGAGACGGCTCCTGTGGCTTCATCAGTTTCAGGTATAGCCGTGTGACAAACAGCTAACAACCTGAAGAACTTCTGCAAAACATCAGCTTCTCGTTCCTTAACCCAGTTACCTTTCATGACCCTCTCGTCCTGGAAGTTAAACCCTTTGATCTTAGGACCAGACTGGTCACTACAACGTCCAAATCATCACCAACCAAAGAGCCGTACGCCGCTTCTCATAGCCATAGAACCTTTCAAACTTCTGTTATACCACGTCCTAAAGCCGTCCCGGCGATGGAACACTTGCATAAACTCCATGAGTTGCACTGTCAAACGTCCCGGTTTTATCGGATAAAATCGTGTCTACATTCCAAGCTCTTCATTTAGACGAATTGTTTCTCGCCGTGCGCGGGTTTATCAGTTCATCCCTCGTAGTTACATAAGAATGTCGTGTGTTTGAAAACGCTCTGAAGAACTTTCGACGATTTCGATGGATACATAAAGAGAAAATCGGAATGAAGTAGCTGATAGGGAGCATAACCGCGTGAAAGAAATGGAGGATCGCCAGCTTATTGGAGCTCTTTTGGGTTCTAAGAAGATGTCTGCTTTGTCTGGTTTTAAGTA